>SCLG01001902.1:0-11729 GCA_004367875.1 Oikopleura albicans
TTTTTCCCCAGCGCTTTGTTAAGTTCCGTAGACAGGTGGTGTATTATATATTTGTATTGCTTTAAAATGGGTTCCTGTCAAGCAAACAATAATCACATTTCAAATTTGCCCAAACTATTATTTCGCCCAGAAAAAAAGCTTCACCATGAAGTTTAGATTCGTCTGGAAAATCTTGGAAGTTTAAAAAGAGGGACAAAGTCAACAGCATCAAAAGACCAAGACCAACTTTCGATAACGTTTTCTGAAAATAATGGGACAATCATGTTTTATAACGAAAAGTGGTATTTACACGAAGGATTCGTCTCTAAAAAAATATATGTATCAGTTTAGCTCGGGCCATGTGAAAAAATAACATGTTGTTAATGATCGTCAACAATTAGACAGAAAACTGCGCGTTATTTATATATTATTAAAGGCATATTTTAAAAAGGCACACACGGTCGGCCATTTACCGTTCACTCACCCATGTGGCACTATCGGGAGCGCATGAGTTAAAATTCCCATATTTTGGATTCGTGGATGAATTACCATCAGAGCTTGCCGCTCACAGTCCGCTTTTTATGTTTTTTTTCACGCCGGACTTCAAGAACATTTTGAAAAACTAAGCCGGTCACGGAGCAAATAAGTTCATAAATAAGGAGGAATATATTTTTATAATATCGTAAAACATTATGTTATTTTATGCATAAGAGCTTATTATTAAGCTCAAGTCTTTTTTCGTTGAAAGAAAACTTTTAATCATCACGAACCTATCATATTATTTTTCAATTTTTTTAAATGCACGTGGCGGAGTCAAACGTGTAAATTATTTGAAATAATATTGAATTTTATATCTTTCTGATAGTAGCATATAATTATTATATAATTTATAAACAGCAATTATGTAACGTTGCATTTTATTGGTGCAAAAACTTTCATAAGTATTATAATTAACTCAGACTTGTCGAGTAGGATTCCAGCATCTTTTGGTTTTAACTATTAGTTTGAGACAAAAAAAAACAAATAAATTGCTAACAAACGTTAACGATTAATTTATTTTGTCAAGTTCACTCATTAACAAGTTAACTAACCAACAGTTATCTCAACAAAATTATTTTAACACTTTTTGGACCGTAACGTATACCGACGTCCAATTAACGTTTCTTAAAGCAAAATAGACTAGAGCCCACACGTCAAATAAGTTACAATTTCTGTCTGAAAAAAAAAATGTAACTTATTTGGTTAATCCTAACTTTTTTGAGTAATTATACTTGGAAAAAAGCATACTTTATTTGAATAAGGGCCCCGCCCACTTCAATGGCTTGGGAAAAATGAAAAAACCACAAGTCAGTTTTGAAAAATATACGCCATAAGGATATTAAAAATTAAAAAAAGAAAAAATTTCATAAGAAAAAAATTTTCCGGGCAGCCATTTCAAAATTGTGGGTTCGCCTGCCAATTTTGCCTATGTGAAATTGGCAATGTGTGTGACCGTTTCGTGAAACCGCGATTTTTTGGAGTTAGACCTGGAATTTTTTGGAGTAACTAAATCGAACCTGGTGAACACCATAGAGTATATTTTATACGAGAAAGATACACCCCTGCGCTCTTATCCGACAATATAGTCTGATTTTGGTTTTCTTGAGAGTTACAGCTTGAAACTTTCTGGACCTACTAAATCGACCCAGGTGAAGACGATTATTAACATATTAGACAAAAAATACCCCATGCGCTCTTAACTCCCATGGGGGAGTGCGTGTAAATAGACACGCAACGTGTTTTTCCGTCGATTTAAGGCATTGGAGGCCCCGTAGGGCAAAACGGGTGTTGGTGACCCCCCCTCAACTTTTCGAGAATATTCGATTGACGGTGCTTTTTTTGCGTAGGTTGGAGATTTCAAACAGCTCTCTAGCGGGCCCTGGTGACCCAAATCAATTTCTTAATAGTCAGATCGACGTAGTTTGACGAGCTCTACAACTTGGCTTTACCATATTTTTTGGATTATTGCGAATTAATGTGAATTTTCTAAGTGCGTGTTTATTTACACGCATTTCCCCCTACGGGTTCCCAAAAACTCCTTCCCCCTGAGAGTTAAAGTACAAAGTAATTCAAATTAAGGGTTTCTTAGGCGTTAAAACTAGGATAAGAACGGTGCAAAACCGGTCATTGAAACTTAATAATTGAAACTTAGGTAGTATACTAACTTCATTGCCCTAAAAATTTGGTGCTAAAATTGGAACTAATTTTCAACCCCTAGGTGCCTGAATTGACAATAAGAACAAAAAATCGATATTTTTAGATGCAAGAGTCCAGAACAGAAACTTGTGAGGGGTACTAAGTTTAACACTCCGAAAATTTTGGTGTTAAAATTGGAACTAATTTTTAACCCCTAGGTGCTAAAATTGATAGTAAGTACATAAAATTGATATTTCTAGATCCAAGAGTTGATACCTGAAACTTGTTAGGGGAACTTGTACTAAGTTCAACGGAGTGGGGTGAAAACTCGTTAATGAGTACTTTCGCGACCACAAATGGTCGCGAAACTACCCTTCACCAGTTCAACACCACAAAAAATTTACACAAAATCAGTAATAACAATATATGTTTAACTCCAAAGTGCCAAAATGGAAAATAAAAACAAACCAATCGATATTTTGAGAGGTAAGAGTTAAAAACTGAAATTTGGCAAAAATACAACACGGAACACCCCAAACAATTTAATGCTAAAATCGAAAGAGTTTTTAACCTCTTAGTGCGAGAATCGATAAGGGAAAAAATAAGGACTGTATGGTGAAACTCGGATTTTTTCTATAGAATTATACCTTGAAAATTGTTGAACCAACTAAATTGACGCTGGTGAACACGATGGTAGTGATATTATATGAGAAATATACCCCCTGATTGCCAAATGAATCACCGACTTCATAGGACGTGATGACCATATTGGATTACCAAATGGGCCCGCGAAGCCTGGCTTCATAGGACTTGATGATTGTCCCAAAAAATTTGAGTGCTAAAATTGGAATTAATTTTTAACCCCTAGGTACTTGAATTAACAAAAAGAACAAAAAAATCGATATTTTTAGATGTAAGAGTCAATAAGTCAAATTTGTGAGGGGTACTAAGTTTAACACCCCAACTAATTTGTGATAACCTTACTGAATTATCGAATGGGCTCGCGAAATGGGGCTACATAGGATGTGATGACCCTACTGGATTACCGAGCCAGAGTCCGACCAGCTTATTTTGGGTTATGGATCGGCCCGCGAAGCTGGGCTACACAGAGTCTGGCTAGCTTATTGGATTACCGAATACATCAAGTCGGACTATCTTATTAGATTTAGGGATTGGGCCCGCGAATAGAGTCTGACTACTTAATTCGGTAGCCGGATTGGCCCAGGAAGTGGAGCTAGATCGAGTCCGGCTAGCTCATTGGTTTCACGGATGAGCCCGCAAATCGGGGCTACATAGAGTCCGGCTAGCCTATTGGGTTACCGAATGGACCAGAGAAGCTGCGCTTTATAGAATGTAATGACCTTATTAGATTACCAATTGGGCCGGCGAAGCGGGGTACATAGCATGCGATGACCGTATCGAGTTACCTCAAGCGACTCTAAACTGCGCGTTTCGAAGAAAACTTGAAGCCGTACGAGGCCGGGTAGCTTGTTTTGGCTGAAAATCAGGAAAACAAAATTCTCCGGTTCATCGGACCGTTTGAAGTTATCAAGTTAAGTGCCTCTCCAATGACATTAAACACGAAGACGGTTTTTGTTCGTTCACACGAGGTGCGGCCGTCGTAAAGGCATATCAAGTTCGAGACGCCGACCAGTTGCCTTGCCCCTGAGGAGTCTTCGGACAACCAGTCAAACTCATTGAGGACACTAGCTCACCTCATTTAAGGGTCGGTGAGCAAAATCAAAAGCAAATGAGACGAACAAAATCAAAAGAGCTCCTGGCAGACTGACCTTGCAAACACTCGAGTCCAATCTCTTTCAGGACTTCCAACCAACCCTATCCCTGCAACCCCGTTTTGCTGAGACGATTTTAGTTTCGACAATTTTCTACCGCCATACCGTAGGTTCATTCCGTAGCTTATTCCATCAATTACAAGCCAACGAGAACGCCCGAACGTCACGTTCTCGGCAGAACCAAGCGTGAGCCACGGCCTCCAGCAGCCAGTTCCCAGAGCCCAGTTGGTACACAATACTACCGGACCAACTCAAAGCAGAGCTAATATGCTACTGCATGAGCTGAGCCGCTACAGGTTCCTGCGAGTCACGCGCGACAATAGAATCACCGAGATCCCTGATAAAAAAACAACGTGCATGTTACAAAGCTTAGATTGGAGGCCATAGTCGGTATGTTTGCAACCACCTAACTCGTCAGCTTTATACCGATTGCAGGAGCCTGATCATCCTGTTGAGATTCGAAACACTCAAACCCTTTCTGGAAGATTGTGAATAATCCTTGTGAACTTTTCATGATCGCTCGAGAACAAGATGGTCGGGCCTTAATTAAACTCATTAAATTCACAAAACAAAGCGCATCTTTACATAGTCCGAAACCGAAACCGAAACCGTTTTCAACTATGTACAGATCACATATATACAATAGCCTGAGTCCACCCAATCGCGACTTTTCACTTTGAAATTTTTAATAAGTAATGAGTTCCTGGGAACATCAATACCACTTAGGAGCGCTAGTTTGGAATATGGCCTTGTACAAATATGTCACTGTGCAGACAAGCAAGTTGTACCAGGCAAGCAACAATAGTCACAAGTCAGATCTCAAATTCGGACCCACGGCATGATTTCTGTGGAATCAGACCGCTTGCCAAATTTCATAACTTTCAATTGTTTATTAGAAAGAGTTTTTTTATTGTTAGTTTTAAATGTGAGAAGAGGGTCATCGGATCCAATCTAGCCTAGCTTCGCGTGCTCATTCGACAATCCCATAGGGTGATCACAATGTAATCATCAAATCCTATGAAGCCTAGCTTCGCAAGGCTATTTGGTTATCTAATAGGGTCATTACATCCCATGCTGCCCCGCTTCACGGATTTATTCAGTAATCAAATAGGGGCATCGCATCCTTTGTAGCCCCGCTTCGCGGGCCTATTCGGTAATCCAATAGGGCCATCGCATCATATGTAGCCGCGCTGCACGGGCCCATTAGGTAATCCAATAGGGTCATCGCATCCTATGTGACCCAGCTTTGCGGGCCCATTTGGTTGTTCTTCACTCTTGGATCTAAAAATATCGATTTTTTTGTTCTTATTGTCAATTCAGGTACCTAGGGGTTTAAAATTAATTCCAATTTTGGCACCAAAACTTTTAGGAAAATTATCAAGACCTATGAAGCCACGCTTCGCGGGTCCATTTGGTAATCAAATATGGTCATCACGTCCTATGAAGCCTCGCTTCGCGGGCCCATTTGGTAATCCAAATATGGTCATCACGTCTTTTTTAGCCCCGCTTCGCATGCGCATTCGGTAATGCAATAGAATTATCGCATCCCATTAAGCCCCGCTTCGCGGACCCATTTGGTTATCCAATAGGGTCATCACGTCCTACGAAGCACCGCTTATTCGATAATCCAATAAGGTAATCACATGATATGTAGTCCTTTTGGTTATCCAATAGGGCCATCGCATCCTATATAGACCACTTCGTGGGCGCATTCGGTAACCCAGTAGGGCCATCACAAATTTGTTGGGGTGTTGAACATAGTACCCCTAACAAGTTTCAGTTCTCAAATCTTGGTTTCTTACTATCAATTCTGGCACCTTAGGGCTAAAAATTAGTTCCAATTTTAGCACCAAAATGTGTGGACTGTTAAACTTCGTACCCCTCACAAGTTTCAGTTCTTGACTCTTGCATCTAAAAATATCGATTTTTCGTTCTTATTGTCAATTCAGGTACCTAAGGGTTAAAAATCAGTTACAATTTCAGCACCAAAACTTTTAAGGAAATGAATTTAGTATACTTGCGTAGTTTCAGTTCTTAGTTCCCTTAATTGGAGACACTTTGTTCGATTAGAGCGCATGGGGGTATTTTTTTTCTGTCTAAAATGTTAATAATCGTCTTCACCTGGGTCAATTTAGTAGGTCCAGAAAGTTTCAAGCTCTAACTTCTAAGAAAACCAAAATCAGATTATATTCTCGAATAAGAGCGCAGGGGTGTATTTTTCTCGTATAAAATATACTCTGTCGTGTTCACCAGATTTGATTTAGTTACTCCGAAAAATCCAAAACCGGGGTTTCACCAAACGGTCAATATATATATATATGTCAACTGTATATAACGTCAACTGTATATGTCAACTGTATATGTCAACTGTATATAACGTTTATACATACTACCAGTATATATGGTAAAAATGATATATATGTACATGTAGTTTACGTGCCGTTATTTTTGCGGACAGTATTTTTGAGAGTTAACTAAAAGCCAAAATAAAGGTATGATAAAGGGCTATACTTGTCAGAAATATGGGCGCGGGCCATCTAGTGGTTAGGTCACAGGCACGTTTAAAAAAATCTGGATTTTTTCTGTCTGTCAGACAGATGTCAGAAAAAAACTTTTTGCGCCGAGGAGTTAACTTATGATGTAAGTTTCCGCCACATGCAGTATCAAAAGTTTCTAACGCCTATTTTATTTTTAACGTCAGTTTGTGTTAAAAAACTCAATTTTTTTCATTAGATTTTGAGGGCTATTTTTAAATGACCCTTAAATGGGTGACCCCATGTACTGAAATCTCTACTTTTCATCCTGTGTGTTCCATTTCACTTGCTCTTTAATTAAGTTTTTGTCCGGAAGTCTTAACCCACAGGGAAAAAAATTGCTATAAAGTTGGGACACACTACTTATAACGTACATTGTGAATTTCGGCCTCCCAGGACATCCCAATTTGAAACAGCTGCCCGGACAATTATTTTCTTGTGATTTTTTTTCTTTTTACACTTTTTAGAATCCAAATCGCTTATATTTTCGAAAAATGACTCGTGGTTTTTCAAAATTTTTGAAAAAATTTTAGTAGGCGGGCCCTTTACGTCATTTTGTAACTTATTTGAATGTAACTTATTAGGCGTGGGGACTGTATTTTAAATATTTGTTAAAATAACTGGTGGTGTATAATCCGATTAAACAATAAAATTTCACGAAAACTACAAAAAATGTTACTTAAGTATGACTGATAACTTATGAGTGATAAGTCATACTAAAGTAACTCATTTCTATGACTCATAATATATAAGTCATAAATTATGACTAATTATAACCTCAATTTTTCGAACGNCTTGGCGACTCATTCATTATTTTTGAAAAAACCATCCCTTACTTTACAACACGTGTCCCTTACTTGGCGTCAAAATTTTTTTTGCGAAAAAAAACCGTCCCTTACTTAGCGACCCCGGCCCTTACTTGAGAAACTGTCCCTTACTTGGCGGGCCCTTACTTGGCGACCCCTCTGTATATCATTTTTACCATATATATGTATAAACGTTATATATACAATGTATATTATACATATATATTGAGACCGTTTGGTGAAATTTCATGAAACCCCGGTTTTGGATTTTTCGGAGTAACTAAATCAAATCTCGTGAACACGAAGAAGTATATCTTATACGAGAAAAATACACTCCTGCGCTCTTATCCGAGAATATAATCTGATTATGGTTTTCTTAGAAGTTAGAGCTTGAAACTTTCTGGACCTACTAAATCGACCCAGGTGAAGACAATTATTAACATTTTAGACAGAAAAAAATACCCCCATGCGCTCTTATCGAACAAAGTGTCTCCAATTAAGGGAACTAAGAACTGAAACTATGCAAGTATACTAAATTCATTGCCCTAAAAGTTTTGGTGCTGAAATTGTAACTGATTTTTAACCCTTAGATACCTGAATTGACAATAAGAACAAAAAAAAAATCGATATTTTTAAATGCAAGAGTCAAGAACTGAAACTTGTGAGGGGTACTAAGTTTAACAGGCCACACATTTTTGTGCTAAAATTGGAACTAATTTTTAGCCCCAAGGTGCCATAATTGATGGTAAGAACACCAAGATTTGAGAACTGAAACTTGTTAGGGGTACTAAGTTCAACACACCATTAAATTTGTGATGGCCCTACTGGATTACCGAATGCGCCCACGAAGTGGTCTATATAGGATGCGATGGCCCTATTGGATTACCGAACGGGCCCGCAAAGCGGGGCTTCATACGACGTGATTATCGAATAAGCACGATATGAAGCGGGGCTACATATGAAGCCATGACCCTACTGCATTACCGTATGGACCCGCGAAGCGGTGCTTCATAGGACGTGATGACCCTATTGGATAACCAAATGGGCCCGCGAAGCGGGGCTTAATGAGATGCGATGATTCTATTGCATTACCGAATGCGCGAAGCGGGGCTACAAAAGACGTGATGACCATATTTGGATTACCAAATGGGCCCGCGAATCTTGGCTTCATAGGACTTGAGGACCATATTGGATTAACAAATGGGCCCGCGAAGCGAGGCTTCATAGGACGTGATAACCATATTGGATTACCAAATGGGCCCGCCAAGCGTGGCTTCATAGAACTTGATGATTTTCCTAAAAGTTTTGGTGCCAAAATTGGAATTAATTTTAAACCCCTAGGTACCTGAATTGACAATAAGAACATAACAATCGAAATTTTTAGATCCAATAGTGGAGAACTGAAACTTTTTATGGGTACTAAGTTCATCGGCCCAACAAATTTGTGATGACCTTACTGGATTACCAAATGGGCCCGCGAAACGGGGCTACATAGGATGCGATGGCCCTATTGGATAACCAAATGGGCCTGCAAAGCTGGGCCACAAAGGATGCGATGCCCCTATTTGATTACTAAATAAATCCGTGAAACGGGGCAACATAGGATGTTATGACCCTATTAGATAACCAAATAGGCTTGCGAAGCTAGGCTTCATAGGATTTGATGATAACATTGTGATTACTCTATGGGATTGTCGAATGAGCACGCGAAGCTAGGCTAGATTGGATCCGATGACCCTCTTTTCACATTTAAAACTTACAATAAAAAAACTCTTTCTAATAAACAATTGAAGATTATAAAATTTGGCAAGCGGTTTGATTTCACGGAAATCATGCCGTGGGTCAGAATTTAAGATATGACTTGTGACTATTGTTGCTTGCCTGGTACAACTTGCTTGTCTGCACAGTGACATATTTGTACAAGGTCATATTCCAAACTAGCGTTCCTAAGTGGTATTGATGTTCCCAGGAAGTCATTACTTATTAAAAATTTCAAAGTGAAAAGTCGCGGTTGGGTGGACTCAGGCTATTGTATATATGTGATCTGTACATAGTTGAAAATGGTTTTCGGTTGTTGTCGAGTTTAATATTGGGATATTTTTCGAGGAAATGGGTCGTATGACTATGTAAAGATGCGCTTTGTTTT
Source organism: Oikopleura albicans (assembly GCA_004367875.1). Taxonomy (NCBI): domain Eukaryota; kingdom Metazoa; phylum Chordata; class Appendicularia; order Copelata; family Oikopleuridae; genus Oikopleura; species Oikopleura albicans. Next base: position 9,434 of record SCLG01001902.1, read on the forward strand.
GTGAATTTAATGAGTTTAATTAGGGCCCGACCATCTTGTTCTCGAGCGATCATGACAAACTCACAAGGATTATTCACAATCATCCAGAAAGGGTTTGAGTGTTTCGAATCTCAACAGGATGATCAGGCTCCCGCAATCGGTATAAAGGTGACGAGTTAGGTGGTTGCAAACTTACCGACTATGGCCTCCAGTCTAAGCTCTGTCACATGCACTTTGTTTTTTTTTATCAGAAATCTCGGTGATTCTATAGTCGCGCGTGACTCACAGGACCCTGTGGCGGCTCAGCTCATGCAGTAGTATATTAGCTCTGCTTTGAGTTGGTCCGGTAATATTGTGTACCAACTATGCTTTGGGAACTGGCTGCTCGAGGCCGTGGCTCACGCTTGGTTCTGCCGAGGACGTGACGTTCGGACGGTTTGTCCTGGAGTAATGGGCGTTCTCTTTGGCTTTTAATTGATGGAATGAGCTACGGTATGGCGGATAGAAAATTGTCGAAACTAAAATCGTCTCAGCAAAACGGGGTTGCAGGGATAGGGTTGGTTGAAGGTCCTGAAAGAGATTGGACTCGAGTGTTTGCAAGGTCAGTCTGCNTGAGTTTGACTGGTCGTCCGAAGACTCCTCAGGGGCAAAGTGGGAACTGGTCGGCGTCTCGAACTTGATATGCCTTTAAGACGGCCGCACCTCGTGTGAACGAACGGAAACCGTCTACGGGTTTAATGTCATTGGAGAGGCCTTTAACTTGATAATTTCAAACGGTGTGATGAACCGGAGAATTTTGTTTTCCTGATTTTCAGCCAACACATGCTGCCCGGCCTCGTACGGCTTCAAGTTTTCTTCGGCGGTCTTCGAAACGCGCAGTTTAGACTCGTTTGAGGTAACTCGATATGGTCATCGCATGCTATGTACCCCGCTTCGCGGGCCAAATTGGTAATCCAATAACGTCATTACATTCTATAAAGCGCAGCTTCTTTGGCCCATTCGGTAACCCAAAAGGCTAGCCGGACTCTATGTAGCCCCGATTTGCGGGCCCATCCGTTAACCCAATGATCTAGCCGGACTCTATGTAGCTCCGCTTCCTGGGCGAATACGGCAACCGAATTAAGTAGTCAGACTCTATTCGCGGGCCCATTCCTAAATCCAATAAGATAGTCCGACTTGATGTATTCGGTAATCCAATAAGCTAGCCAGACTCTATGTAGCCCAGCTTCGCGGGCCCATCCATAACCCAAATGGGCTAGCCAGACTATGAAACCTCGGTTTGCCGGCCCGTCCGTGAACCTCATAAGCTGGTCGAACTCTGGCTCGGTAATCCAGTAGGGTCATCACAGCCTATGTAGCNCCACTTCGCGAGCCCATTCGATAATTCAGTAAGGTTATCACAAATTTGTTGGGGTGTTAAACTTAGTACTCCTAACAAGTTTCAGTTCTTGGATTTAAAAATGTCGATTTTGGGTTCTTACTATCAATTCTGGCACCTTGGGGTTAAATATTAGTTCCAATTTTAGCACCAAAATTTTTAAACTGTTAAACTTAGTACCCCTCACAAATTTCACATATTGACTCTTACATATAAAAAATATCGATTTTTTTGTTCTTTTTGTTAGTTCAAGTACCTAGGGGTTTAAAATTAATTCCAATTTTAGCACTCAAATTTTTAGGACAATCATCAAGTCCTATGAAGCTAGGCTTCGCGGGCCCATTTGGTAATCTAATATGGTCATCACGTCCTTTGAAGTTGGTGATTCATTTGGCAATCAAGGGGTATATTTCCCATACGTGTTCACCAGCGTAAAGTTAGTTGGTTCAACAATTTTCAAGGTATGCTTCTATAGAAAAAATCCGAGTTTCACCATACAGTCCTTATTTTTTCCCTTGTCGATTCTCGCACTAAGAGGTTAAAAACTCTTTCGATTTTAACATTAAATTGTTTGGGGTGTTCCGTGTTGTATTTTTGCCAAATTACAGTTTTTAACTCTTACCTCTCAAAATATCGATTGGTTTGTTTTTATTTTCCATTTTGACACTTTGGAGTTAAAAATAAATCGTTATTTTTGCACCAAATTTGTGGTGTTGAACTTAGTACAAGTTCCCCTAACAAGTTTGAGTTATCAACTCTTGGATCTAGAAATATCAATTTTTTTTTGTACTTACTATCAATTTTAGCACCTAGGGCTTAAAAATTAGTTCCAATTTTAACACCAAAATTTTCGGAGTGTTAAACCTAGTACCCCTCACAAGTTTCTGTTCTTGACTCTTGCATCTAAAAATATCGATTTTTTGTTCTTATTGTCAATTC
>SCLG01001906.1:0-10072 GCA_004367875.1 Oikopleura albicans
TACACACAGGGTGCGCAGTTATCGGACGGGTTTCACGACACAAAAAAAAAACAGCCCGATAAAACTAGCCGGAAAAAGTGAAAAATATTTTGGTTCCACAATATGTGTTTGAGGGTTACAGTGTGTGACCCTAATAAACATTTTGATTTTTTTCTTGAAATTTTTCAGGCACCATAAAGTGTTTTAGAATTCTTAATATTGAAAAATTTATGTTACAGCACCAGAGACTCTAAACCAGTATAGCAGCATTTTGTACTAGTCGCTTCGTTTTTTTCTTAATAACTTATTCTCCTTAATTTGATCATTGTTCCATTATCTTAACTAAAATATGGACTACAAATATTATACGGTAATCAGATATGATAACTATGCTTTAAAGTTAATACGTCTGTCCGATTGTCGCGGCGCTGATTGTTCTTCAAATGAAACAGGCCCACCCAATTTTTCAAACTTTCCCGACTTCATTTCACCTACAAGAAGGCTTCATTTTCAACCTGGATCCGCACGACACAAATTTCACCCATTCATGTAAAAGTAAAAAATCTGTAAATATCCAGTTGAATCACTATCATGCTGCTAAACACTTCCTGTACACATTTAATACATACGAGATACGGGTTCATTGAAGAATCCATATGCCAAAAGATTCCAGTATATATATATGGTTGTAATTCCAAAATAAATTTGTTCATCTATTTAATATAATTTGCAAACAACAAGTAGTTACTTACCTTCTTAAAGTAACATTAATTTTACCGCCTTCGCACTATCTACTTATAGTAAGAATTCCGCCTACCTGATTTAAACCAAAAAGGAACAGAAAGGGAAATAATTGTTAGTTTAAGTGTAGTTCAATTACAGTAATTGCAACTTAAAGCGCGTAGTGCGTAGGCGGAAAAACTGACTGAAACTTTAACAAGGTAGATGGTGTAAAATAAGCTGTTGACAAAATACTGGCTCTAACGGAATTAGATTGCTCTTTTTCAGACGCTCAATGTTCCGCAAAGGGGCGCATGAGCGCTTCGAGGAATAATCAGGACGCGCAACGCGTCTCGTTTGTCTTCGATCAAACTCTCCTATCGGCATTTTCCGCACCTTTTTATCATCGAAATGAAATTCGATACGGACGTGTTTGATGGTCGTAAATAGCGTTCGTATTGGGGTAAATTGTCATAAAACTGTCCATTTTCGGGTGTTTTGGGGACATTTTTTTAAATGTTACAATAATAATTAAATAAATAATAATTAAACGTTAATTATATCCAATTTTTTATGAAAATTGTTGGGCACCATAAATTGTTTTAGAAAAAGGAAATCAAATATAACATGTTTTTAAAATTATGGGGTGCAACAAAATGATAAGCTATGATAGGAGATAATTTTGACCCCATAGAGAAGCGTGAGACTCTCACGGTGAGACCCTCGTGTGGCTGCGTGGGCAATTTGGGTTATCCATGATTGACTGTGCCGTATCATATTTCCGGATTAATCCGGATTCCGTAGCATTAATCCGGATTTTATGTTAACTCCTTCAGCCCGCAGGCTGTGGGTTGTTTAAAAATTTAGAATTACCACTTTATTACGACAAATTATTGCAATCAAAGTAGTACTAATCAATCAGAGGTCGACAAAAAAGTGTACCCAACCTAACCTAAAATCAGCAAATTATGCTAAAATATGCCATTGTATATTCCGGCAGTAATCGTAATTGTAATATTCCGTCAAAAAATCTGACATCCAAATGTGATATTCTAGTCGGAATATTCAATAGCATATTTACCTACAAAAGTCAATATATTTTTAAGCCTAATTTATGTATAAAATACAAGAAAAATTAGAATCTGAATATGTCATTAATGTAGTATTCGAAAGTATAACATCGCGGTTCTACTGTATGTACTAAATAATGTATTTTTTCGTTTCCACTTTTCAGTCTCGACTGCGATCTACCTTACTGCGCATGCGCTTCTTCCAAACTAACTCACACCCACTATCATGCAAGTTGGTTTAGAGGTAAAATAAAGATAATAGTAAGCGCATTTTTTGAGATGAATGAAAATATTTATTTTCCATAAATGTTAACAATATACAATACAGCATACATGTAGTATTTCACTACTACAGGTTCGTTGAATTTCTGCCTCGGTTGTCCCTTTGTGCTGGGTCGACCTTGGTGGGCAATTTTCAACCAAATGTCATTTCATTCTTTCACTTGTTTACTTGATGCAGGCTCTCTGATTGATTATCCAGCGCGTGCATGTCTGATATGTTCCGCAGCGTTGAGTCTTCTGCAAGTTCCCTCTTGTTTATGTGGCATGAGTCTCTAGAATACGTCTGTCGCGCTGCTTTGTTTGCATTTGAGCATTCATCACCAAAATTGCCCAGAACCACCATTTTTTGAGAGAAAATAGTTCATAAAACCATAAAAGCCAACACTATGAGCGATCGACCAGAATATCAGAATATGAACACAAGTATGAACACACTATGTGATAATAGTTGGCCCTTGTGTGAGATATATCAATTTTGTACCGTTACAATTCTGGGTTTTTTGACTGAGCTTGCACATATGCCGATTGAGCACGACGGAGATTATTTGGTCTATTTATTTTTGCTACATGCCATGTATACAAATCTTCGACGCATTACATAGGTATATTTACAGAACTATAATAAAACCATTTTGAAAACATTTTATGATGCCCAAGAAATTAACATGTATATTTATGAATGTTTATTTATGTAAAGTTCTGTTATGTTTAACCCGGAAACACGTTTGTCCGGCCCGGTTGAAAAAACGCAAGTTTTGAGTTGTTCGTCTTTTGTTAAATTAACATTGAAAACCAACATAGAACAATCGATTAGAAAGTCGGAGAGCAAATAAAAGAAAATTTAAAAAGTAATTAGTCCTTGATTGAACCTAGGAAACCTCAAAAAAGAGGTTATTTACAATTAATAGTTTTCACGTGCATTTTTATCGCTCATATTTTCCCAAAACTGTGAAGAAATCAACGGCGCACGAGCCTACAGAAAATGAACCACGGACGTCGCCCGGTTAACAGTTTATTGAAAAACTTGTCGGTTTTTTTTTTTGATTTTAAAAATCTGAACACAATTTGGATGAAGAGCCTTATTTTTATTAATGTTTTTATTAATGTTTTATTAAATGTTTATTATAATAGGTATCTCAGGCGCCATAAAATGTTTTTAAATTTAGACAACCAGATTGAGACGCATTTTCCAATATTCCAATGTTTCAGTACCAATTCACTAAAAAGCTTTAAAAAATTTATTCAAATTTTTAACCCGATTGAGTGTATGTATAACTTGAGTGTATTTATTTTGAAAATAATGTTACTGTATATATGTGATGGGGCGGAATGAGTTTCTTCATGATATCCCACAAAAAGTAAATAAATCGCACGAACAGTCCTTAATTGATAGACGAGGTTTCAATAAATTTCAATAAAAAAAAAATCAAACTTTATGGAGAAAAATGTGTCATCCGTTGTGATTTTTTAGATACAGTCCTTCACCATTTATCGGACGGTGCCGTTTGGACGGTCGATTACCCTTTTTCGGACGCTTTTCGCCGAGAATTTTTTTTTAATTACAAATTATATATCAAAGTTTTTTGAAAAAAAACATGTCCAAAAAAACATGTCCAAAACAAGCCATTCTAATAGAAAAAGATCCGAAAATGCCCATTTATCGGACGATGCTCATTTATCGGACGCTATTTTCGAGAACCGAAAACGTCCGATAAAAGGTGAAGGACTGTACTTTGAATCAAATTATGATTAGTTTCTTGGATCATTTTTGACTACTATCATGTACAAATTATACATTGAAGAACATGTAAAGAACATTAATTTTTGAAGTTTAGTTTGTACACAACATGACTGGCCGGTCCTCGAGAAAAAAAGTTGGTCCACTTGCGCGCGCCGTGGAAGAAATAACAATTATTGTTGTTATTTTTTCATATAGTAGAGTCAACATTTCTGAGCTGACATAGAGCTAATACAATTAAAAATTGTTAATTCAATTGATAACTGTTAAGTAAGAGGGGAAGTGTCGATGCCCGACTGTTCCTGAATCTGTGAGTGTACTCAATAAGCAAACCGTCAAAATGTACCTATTGAGGCGATTATGAAACATTTTATGGTGCGCACAAATCTTAAAAACACATGCTTTCTTGTACACATAATATGTAAAATCATTTGTTAAAGACATTTTCAAAAACAAAAAAATCGATAATAAAAAATATATGCATGTGTCAAATGAATATTTGATTTTGTATACAGTCGTGGAAGCGAGAACGTAACACTTTCGTTTCCCAAAAAGTGTTACCTTCTCTCTATTTTGTTACGTTCTCGCTTCAACGACTGTAACTTAATAACTTTGAATTGAAAAATGGTTTAACGCCCACATGTATGGTTCGTTTTTGGAATAATTATAGCATAATTTCTGTCAAGTGCTATGTTAACTAGCGATAACCACATATATATATTTTGTGGCCTCCAGTGTTTTGACAGGTTAATTTCATATTTTGCCACTTATCACCGAGATTGAGTAATTTGAGTAATTTTTTCACTCGTATTTCATGTTTGGTACTTCTAGGCGATCGGCGTTGCATGCTGCTGAATCTTCGAGGGAAAATTCGGAATCAAAAACAATTTCGAAACAAGATCCGGGCAGTGATTTTGGTGCTTCGACTGTATAATTACATAAAACATCCGTCGGATAATTTCTCTGGCCATAATTGGGCGATTCAAAGGACCCTCGAGAGTAGCCAAGATGGTTCTTATATACTGGTAACGCAAATCACATATTTTGAAACGAGGTTTGTAACGCTGCTCAACGAATATGTAATTGTATGGAAGGTTATGAGTTAGTAAACAAGGAATGCTTGCCAACGTGTAACGTTATTAAATGTGGTGTCAACGAAGTCGAACTCTGCACGACGGAAATGCACGACGGAAATGTAACTGTATGGCTGGTTTTGACTTAGTGAACGGAGCATGTTTACCAACGTGTGACGTTATCCAATGTGGCGTTAACGAGGTGTGTAACCCTGATCAACGCACCTGTAAATGTATGCTTGGATATGAGTTAGTGAACAAGCAATGCCTACCAACGTGTGATGCGAACGTTCGCATTCTTTCAATTTTTTGAGAGACCATAAAATGTTTTCAAATTAAAGAATCAAATCCATTTTAGGTCATAACTAATTGACAGTAATTGTATAAAACAATAGCAATTTTGATTAGTCGTCTGAAAATTTTACTGTAGAGAAATTGAACACAGTTGATGACATCAACTTGATGTGCACACAACGCGACACTACCACTTCCCAAAAACCGCGTTGTGTGCGCAGTGTGGCGTTGTGTGCACACTGTGCACATCTACTGTAACCTGGAATTTCAAGAATAGTTTAGTACCTTTTTTGAATATTTTCGCATCCCATTACATTGTTGAAAATCGGTTTTGATCACTTCTTCCAAACGGAGATCTGTACAAGTTCCCTTTCCTTTATATTCGAACTAAAATTATTTTTTTGACTTTCAAATTAATTTATTAAGCTATTCAATTGTACTACGACCTTTTTTATTCCACTTATTGATAATCTCTGAATAGTTTGATTCGTTAATATGCATACAATAAATTACATGTATTATTTTTATTTTGCGCACCATAAATTGTTTTGAAATACATTTATAATAATTTACAATAAATCCTAGCATTTGTTAGCGTTTATAATGTTTTATAGCATCATTTGCATTCAAATTGTTCATACAAACCAAACGTGTTTAAATTTTAAACCTTAAAATATATGATATGAACCTACATTTTTAATAATAGAAGACAAGTCTTTGTTGTAATCATTCAGCGAAAAGTGACCAATTGGTTATTTGCTAAATGTGCGAAGGGCGACTCTAGTGGTCTCCTCCCCGACATTAAATGAATTTATCACATCAATCATGAGTTGACGAATCTGCTCAAAATGTTCAACTTTTTCGTGAGTCGTATAGTTCCAATTAATTGATCCAGATTCATCTGTAAGAAACACCAAATCCTTAAAAACAGTTAAATCTATCTGATGCCGTTTTAGCCTCATTTGGGTGAAATCCGTGCAGGGGGAGCCCCAAGTATGAGTAGGAACGCCAGTTAACAGTCATGCGCATATTTGGTAGCTAGCTACCCATTTTCACTTTATTTATAAATAAAAAGAGAACTGCTTGTGATAATAAAAAACGGACAACAGATTTGAAATCAAAAACATTTTTTTACGTTTTTATATGGGAGAAAAATATTTTTTTTTTTAGAAAATGTTTTTTCGTTTGGGTCCGTGGAGGACGAGGGTTAAGATTGAAAAGCACCCCAGTAAGAGACGAAGAACAGGGCTCCAAAGTAAAATACTAATCAGAAAAATCCGTTCATTGTTTGGCGCGCTAGAGCAAATTGGGTAGCTAGCTACCCCAGATGAGCATGACTGTTAAAACTAATACTTTGAACTGGATACAAGGAATTTACAGACTTCATGTACTCAAATAGTCCCGTAATTGGAGCAGGCCGTGTACAGTACCGGTACTGAGTTGAGAACTTGATATTTTAGAAGAAAAAAAGTTGCGTCTTATAAAAGGTCCCTTGTTTGACAAATCCGTTGTCACATTCGCAGCTATTTGTCGCCGAATTACAAAAAGCATTTGCTCCACATGAAATTCACAATCGCATTCGCCATTTATTCTAGAGAAAAAAAGGTTAAATTGACAACCCAAAATGGAAGAGCTAAAATAAAAATGTTTATGATTAAAATTGATAAAATGTTTCATAATATGCACTATTATATGTTTATTTAAAAAAAAACGTAGGTTGAATCTTTCTAAATTTTCACCCTTCGTCAGGATATCCAATAAAATTGCCCGATTTGGTCCGAAATTTGATCCGTATACTGTAAAAGCCAATCATACATTTTTTTCAACCTACGTTGACGAAAATTGAAATTAAAAACGCGTTTGATGTGCATGTCTATTTAGATTTATTTTTTTTTACGAAAATTTGAGAACAGCGAGCAATGTCTCTCTAAATGGGGGTGGGCAAACGGGTCACCATTTTGAAAGGTTGACTCAATTGCTATCGGCGGTAGTTGGGTCAACCTTTTTTTCTTTTTTTGTTTATAGTGATCCGTTTAATGCCGCGCGCGATTGGGTCAACTTTGCGAAAAAAAAATAATAGTAATTATGTATAAAACTTATCCAGATTTTATAAAGAATACCATAAATGGACTCAGCTCATGAAGGCGATTCTAATGATATATAATTTTTATATTTTTGTTAATCGAATCGTTTCCTAATGTATTCCTATACATAATTTCGTGTTTTAATTAGCGTTTTTAGGCTATCAAGAGTTAAAAAATATAAATCATTTGAAATTGTTGATGTATTGTTTCAATCTGCGTTTAACCAGTCCGCTGATTGGTTTTCTTAAATGTTTAGCGCAGCAGGAAATGGTTATTCTTCCGCGGTGTTCACCGAACTTCTTAGGCCTTTAATTATNACGTTGACGCAAATTGAAATTAAAAACGCGTTAGATGTGCATGCCTATTTAGATTTATTTTCTTTACGAAAATTTGAGAACAGCGAGCAATGTCTCTCTAAATGTGTATATCGCTCTAGATGTGCACGTTTTTCGGAAATCGAAAATGCACATCTAGAGACCCCTGACTGTAATCATTTTTTAGATATTTCAACTACTCTTTATCACGAAATGGCAAGGAGGAAAAGCATGGCGATTCATTTGCGAAGGACTATTTAACGGATTTGCTGGCGAATGATTCCGTCTCCTATATTGAAAAGCAAATTAGCCGATTCGCCCTTTTTTATGATGATTTCGACGCCCGCCCGCACGAGCCCTGGACGTACAAACCCGAGTACAAAGACTTATTCGCGAACATTTCCGCGCCGCGCGATAATAAACAATGGAATGTGCATAAAAAAGACGCGCACTGGATCGTGCGTAACGCGCCGAATCCAATGAGTAACGTTAGTGTCAACTGGGCCGATAACGCATTTCGCAACCGTTGGCGCGCGTTAAAATCCGTTGATGATCTCGTTGAAAACGTCTATAACGCGCTTAACCGTTCGGGACTGTTGCATTCAACGTATCTGGTATTTTCATCCGATCATGGGTTAGGCTGGCCAAACTAAGTTGTTGTTAGAAATAGCCACTACTAACAGTTTAAACGTTAGGTCTAAAATCTTCGAAAATATACAGGCGTTGTTGGTTATAAGGTCAGCCTTGTTGACCGCTATAGGGTCACGTCAGTTTTTTAAGTCATGTCTTTTTGACTTTTTTCCAATAAATCAAGTTTTTTTGGTTATAAGGTCAAGTCATTTTTTGTTGATGAATTTAAGGTAAAGTCAGTTTTTGCTGATGAATTTAAAATAAAGTCAGTTTTTCAGATTTTTTACCTTATAACCAATAACGCCTGGAATAAATAACTCTTCCGAAGTACTTCTATTGCAACTACTTTAAGTAAAATAATATTTTATTTTTTAGGGGTCATAAATTGTTTTAGAATATGTTTTACGAATTTAAAAATAGTTTTATTGTATGCGATTAGCGTTAAATATTTTTTATGACTCCTTGAATACTAGGCAGGATGAAAAAAAATGTGCCGCTTACGATTCGTACGGTACGAGTTAAATCTTCGCTATCAAGTTTTTACCATTTCAGTTTGAACAGCCTATTATAGATATCACACGGGGCAATTTTCGCTACCGTATGATAAACGACATATGTACGAGTTTGATATTCGTGTCCCGCTGCTGGTCCGAGGGCCCGGGATAAAACCGAATACGACCGTTAAACATCCGGTGGCCGCGGTGGACTTTGCCCCTTCAATGATTGACCTTATGAACCCCATGTATTATCGTGCTGCGCAAAACCACTTCGACGGGCAATCATTTGTATCACTGATTCAAATGGCCGCCAATGAAGGGCAACGAGTTAAAGACGTCAAAGAAGTTTGGCGCGAAAATATTTTAATCGAGTATCATGGGGAAGGAAGAATAAAAAATGCAGGATGTCCTGATCTTGGCCCAGGTGTTTCGGTATGTAGATTTTGGTTTAAAGTACTTTTGTGATAAAATTTCTCGTCAAAAATATTTTTCGTCAAAAAAGATGCGTTTCCTCAAACAAAAACTTCGTTTGAGCAAACATTGACGAAACATATTTACCGATTTTAGTCTTTTTTTGTTTGCAGTTTCGTAAAATTCGACGGATAGATTTTTGACGAAAAATTGTTTTAGGAAAATTTTTTTGACAAACAATTTTTTTTTTTTTGACAAACAATTTTTTTTTTGACAAACAATTTTTGACAAAAAAACTTTTTGACGAAAACACTTTTTTGACGAAAAATCTTTTTTTTTTCCGAAACATATTTTTCGCGAAAAAAATTTTTTGACGGAATATATTTTTTACGAAACATATTTTTGACGAAACATATTTTTGGCGAAACATATTTTTGGCGAAAAAACTTTTTTGACCAAATATATTTTTGACGATACATTTTATTGATGATCCACATATTTACCGGTACATTTTAATTTGCGCTAACCATAAAAACTCGGCCTTTTCAGCGAATTTCCACGCAAAGTTTTTCTTCTGAAAGTTTTTCTATCCCGATTGCTTTTTTTCACGGACCATAAAATGTTTTATAATATTGCATATTGGTTTCAGAACAGTTGCAGTATGATCGAAGGAATTATAAATTATTTGTTAGTATTTTGTTCAATTACTTAAATGTTTGGTATTGGCCATACCAGATGGGCTACGAGAGATCCTGAGTTCGATTCTCTAGCAAAAGCAATTTTTTGAATCCATAAATGGTATTCTTCAAATTAAATAAGCGAAACTATATTTAACAAAGCGAAAACCGTAAATTGAATTTCTAAAAACTAATACGTTGTTAAAAATCTCTTGAGAACACTTTGTTTAACCCATAACAAAAGACTATTTTTAGGAGTGTGTGCCCGACTGTGTGTGTGAAGATGCGTGGAATAACACATAT
>SCLG01001910.1:0-10283 GCA_004367875.1 Oikopleura albicans
ACGAGGATTTAAGAATTTTCTCCGTTTTCCCGTTTTTCCGTTTTCTCTTACTTCTCGACAGGGAAATCGGAGAAACTGGAAAACGGAGAAAATTTTATCCGTTTTCCAGTTTCTCCGTTTTCCAGTAGTGCCGTTGGGGTGTACATTACCGTACGTAACAACTGTGACTGTCGCGTTCAAAGCATTCATTGTATCATTTCTTATGCAATTTTGGCACAAGCGCGTAAATAACAGCTGTTTCATACGGTAATCCATACTGTTATTTGAACGCAAAAGTTCTGTTTGTGGGAATACATGATTAGAAACCACACAGTATTTTATAATCTAAGGGAAGTCATTACACCACCAGGATGTTAGTGTGTTTTTGGCAAAAAAGTAGACGGTATCTTGTTTACCAGTGTTGAAAAGAACCTTACATCCTGCATTTCCAATTTGACGAGTGTAATTATGTGCCCAATGGAAAAAAATAAAATAAAACTACAATTGTTTACAGACAAGTGGTCATGATTAAGTCAGTAATTTGTCATACATTGGACAGCTTCCTGCGGCGGGGAGTTAAACAAAACACCAAAAAAATAAACTTTTTCAAATCACGAGTACTGTTAATGCAATTGTGTCAAACCCGAATTTATAAACACCAAATGCTCGAGCCAATATCAAGTTTACATGTTTTTTTTTCCATTTCAAGAAAAAGTCGACTTCCGTTTCTAAAACGGCCATTGCTTTAAAATTATCATGTTCCACGTTTTAAATGGCGAACTTTTTTTTCATTCTTCGAGAATTATTTATGAGTGTAGTCGATCTGTTCTACTCCAAGCGAAAATTTTAGGGGATAGAACAAATGGGTTTTTAAATCCACATGTTCTACTCAGCGGGTAGAACATTTGGATTTACAAATCCATTTGTTCTATCATAATCATGACGTCATTAATACAGTTAAATTCGGAGATAAGCTCCGAACTACCGTATTTCAGATGGTTAAAAGTTAGTCCCTGGGGGACGCCTCATATCCTGACGTGCCCGAAATCGACAAACACCCCTTAATAGTAATTACATTGGAGGTTGTCAAAAGTGATTAAAATTGATAAAAGGTGATTGAAATTGATAAAAAATGATAAAAAAATGGATTAAAATTGATTAAAATTGACTAAAATTGATTAAAATTGATTAACATTGATTAAGATTGATAAAAAAAAATAATAAAAATCGAAAAAAAAATGATAAAAAAATAATTGAATGTGATTAAAATTTATAAAAATTGATAAAAATTTCGACAGGGGGGTTTGTGCAATTCTGAGACACTCAATTTGTAAACATTTTTTAACAAAATCGAACTCAAAAAAGATTTTAAGTCCAAGTCCGGGACGGTTTTAATTGGTAAAATGTGACGAAAGTCCGATTTCGAGACAAAAAAGGCACTTTGAGTCAAAATCTAAAAAAATTATACAATTTAGTTGGAAAACTGTTTAAAAGATTTAAAAAAACACAGAAGATTCTTGGGATACCACTTTTTTTTCCATTTATAAGTTTTTAGAATGAACGAGTTCTCAATTTTATAATGTGGTATCATTCGTGCCGCAGGATGTTTCCCAAAAAGTACAAACCCGTCCTTAAATATTATGATTTTTGGTGGTTAAACCTAACGCTTTTATTTGTTACGGTTTTTGAGGTGGTTTTGTTGAACTCACCTTTTCTTATGAAAATACGATATTTAATTTTTATTAAGAATTATTCAATTTCAGACAAAAATATGGCTGACCTATTTTTTTTTATATTTCGAAGTTGAAGCGAGAAAAATTTTATGTGAAAAAAGTGTAGAAAATAAGTACGTTCATGAATTCACATTTTTGGAATAAGTTAGAAGAAAAGTCTTACAATCAAACAATCATTTTATAAAGTCCACCTTTATTATCATAAATTAATAATTAATGCGCACCATAAAATATGCCGCCGAATTGAAAGTCAAAAATTAAAATGCCTGTCTTTGTTGAAAAAAAAAAAATAGATATGAGTATTAGGGTGGGCCAATTTGTAAATTCGCCGCTATGTTTTTTTCCAAAAACATCATAGAGGACATTTTTGTTGGTAGCTTATAAAGGGAGTTACTAAAGTATAGAAAATTTTTGAACTTGTTAGAGTACCATGGTTATATAATATTTCTAATAAATTGTCTCGCGCGAGACAAGTAGGTTTATGTGGCCAATCAGCGGCAACGATTTAAATCAATGATCGATAAGAGTGCCAATTTTAAACCAACTTCAACGGAGTATGAGTTTTATAAAAAAACATACAATAAATTCGTTGTACTGAAACAAAATTTCTAAACCTTTCATTTCAAATTGTCAAAAAAAGTTTTCAAAAAATTAAATTTTTTCGATCAGACAGAAACATTGTTTGAATCGATTTAACAGTTCAGAGAACTTTTTGGAAGTTTTTCGACTTTTTTTGATTTTATCTACTTTTTCGATTTTTTTGACTTTTTCTACTTATTGACTCTTCCTACTTTTTGGACTTTTTCTACTTTTTTTTTGAGTTATTTTGAGGTTTTTCAATTTTTTTTGACTTTTTCTACTTTTTTGACTTTTTCTACTTTTTCTACTTTTTCTACTTTTTCTACTTTTTTTTAACCTTTTTGAACTTTTTTGACTTTTTCCGAGGAATATTTTTGCAAAAATTGAGTTTTCGATATGAGTTGTTGATTTGAAGGCCGCCGAAAATAGCCTCACCCACCCTAAATAATATATAAATTGGGTAAGGATGTTGAAACACGTCGAGCAGGGACGAAATTCTTAAGCTCAAAGTCGGTGGCTTCTTTTTGCCTTTTTAAAATGCATTCCATTGAATGCTAAATGATCCACCCCGTTAGATACAAATTTGGGAGGGGTCGTTTTTTTGATCTTTTTTTCATGTAACCTCAAAAAACGTGAATTTCTGACGTTGCTCATTAATTAATCGACAAAAAAAAAAAATACACACTCCAAATACGTAAATAGAGATTAAACAAACTGCTTTGTTCAAGGTCAGATCGATGAACACGATGCCAAACGTAAATAACGGGTCAGTTTTGTAAAAATGAACTAGTTGAGAATTGGCAACAACAATAAGACATTAATTATCGCTGAATTGCTTTGTGGGCTGAATCAAGCCAAATTAATCGTAGCGTCATAAAGCGTGAGAGCCAATCAGAGTGGGTTTGATCATCAATTGCTTTTCTATTGGCCACGTGATTCGGCCCACACACCAATTCAGTGCACAAAGCAAGCAATTATTTGCAAATTGTTTTTTTTTCTCTCAACTGGTTCATTTTTACAATACTGGCCTGTTACGAACAGTTATAAAATAATTTTACAGTCGTCAGTCCCGTGAGTGCCGGTCCCTTGAGTGACGCGATTTCGGGCCCTTGAGAGCGGCATTCAAGGGACTGAGGACTATTTATCAGTCTAAATTAATTTTAAGTTAATAAAAATCAAAGTGAAGTAAGGTCAGTCCCAGTTTAAAGTGAACGGGTTTGATGAATTGTTGATACAGTCATTACTCATATATCGGACGCGCATTTATCGGACGATTGATCCTTTTTTGCTCCTTTTTTGGACTCTTTTTCGGTCAAAATGGGGCCATTCTAATAGAAAAATGGTCCTTTTTGTGACGATGCTCCTTTTTCGGACGCTATTTTCGAGAACCGAAAACGTCCGATAAATGAGTAAGGAATGTTATAAGTTTGATTAAATTGGGCGATAGAGATTAATTATCGCTAAAAGTGAATTAGCCAATGAGAGTCAAGCACATCTTTTTAAATAAACACAAGAAATAATCTTGCTCTTGGCTTGATGTTGGCCGGAATTGGCGTACCCCTGTATATAACTAAGAGCCTTATTTCAGACGCGGCAGCCATCTTCTGGAACCGATGAAGAGACGGTTTTACAAGGACTTGATGACCTGCTAAATAGTGATTTGGCATTACGATCTCCCGCCGAGCGACACTCCTTTGCCGCTTTTCCCTCGCCAACTTTAGAATCGGAAGAGCGCCGCTACTGGAGACGCGAAAGAAGTGATTTTCAAGAGAAAGCACACAGTAACGGACTTGACAATAATAGTTTCTCCTACTGGTCCACATGTTCGCTAAATATGAATCCAAAATGTTCGTCCCCCAATAATTATCGAAAGAATAATTACAGTCCAGTGTCCGAATAAGCGTCGCTTTCAATTTTTGCCCTTCTTCAGTGATCTCGACCCTTATTTGGAGAGTTCCACCTTTATTTGGAAATTGTGAGCGGCATCGACCCTTGTTTGACAATTTGACCATTGTTGGGTAATTTTTAACCCTCTTTGGCCATTTCGACCCTTATTTGGCAACACCAACCCTTATTTGAGTGTTTTTTTACGACAAATTTTTTTGACCATATTGTGCACTTTATAGATATTTCCGAATCGTTTAGTATATTCTAGCCCATATTTCAGGAAAAACGCCTGTCGGATAACTGCACCGAGTGCCGTACAGCGTAAGGCGTAGGCGTATGGGGTGTAATTACATGTAATACATCAGGTACGCCGTTATGTTACAACGCGTTATGTTACAATTTTTCCCGTTCATCCCCGTTATATTTTTTCCGAAATTTTTCGAACATTATTACCTACGCACTACGCCGTTATCTCATAATTTTCCATTATCTTACACTTTTTTTGTATTTAGTTATGTAACATAACGCCGCACCTGGTGTTATGTTTCACCCCGTTATGTTACAATTTTTCCCGTTCGTCCCGTTATGTTACAATTTTTTGGCGTTTTCCAGCGAAATTGCCTAGGCACTGCGCCGTTATGTTACACTTTTCCGTTATGTTACACTTTTTTTTGATTTGGTTTTGTAACATAACGGCGCACCTGGTGTATCACTTGAAATATGCAAAAATTTATATAACGAGAACTGTTTTGTATGGTCAACACGATTTCTTGGGAGAAGTTCCAATCTATTCGGCTAGCCAAAAGGACTATCATAGAAAACCGCGAAACTTTGCGACTTGACAATGATATAACTATAATTAATCGCATGTGGATTAAGTTCATGTTTTTTTTCTGTTTTTTTTTTCTTTTTTTTTAATTTTTTGTATGGAAAGTCCGAGTCTGGGATTAGATACCTCAAGTCTGCACTCAAAACTCACCCACCTCTCATTATTACCGACTTATGAAAAATAGAATGCAGCCACTCATTTAGATAAAATAAGAATGAACCGAATTCTCAACAATCTAGAATTACTTAATGTTCCATTTCGCCAGCAGTTGATATTCTAAAAACACGTTTGGTTAATTTTCGGAACCATTTTAGACAAGGAGACGTTTTGGTGGCTTACAAATAAATGAGTTTCTGTACAATTTTGGTTTTCTACATTATTAACTCGTATTGTAAAATATTTTCGAGTTACGTAATCCCTATTTTCCATTATCTTGTCATTTTACAAAAAAAACGTATTTTGCAATACTCTCGAGTTACGTAATCCCTATTTTCCATTTTCTTGTCATTTTACAAAAAACGTATTTCGCAATACTTTCGAGTTACGAAATCCCTATTTTCCATTATCTTGACGTTTAACAAAAAGACACGTTTTCCGCAATACTTTCGAGCTGCGTAATCCCTATTTTCCACTATTTTGTCATTTTACAAAAAAAAACGTATTTCGCAATACTTTCGAGTTACGTAATCCCTATTTTCAATTATCTTGTCATTTTACAAAAAAAGTATTTCGCAATACTTTCGAGTTACGTAAACCCTATTTTCCATTATATTTGCGTTTAACAAAAGAACACGTTTTCCGCAATACTTCCGAGTTGCGTAATCCCTATTTTCCATTATTTTGTCGTCGCCAACGCAATTTCAACCACCCGCGTCCATTTCTAAGGTTTTTATAGTACAAAATTAAGTTTATACTTCTAAAGTAACAATTGCATCATTTTGCAAAACGTTTCATTTTAATGGAAATTTAATTGTACTTGAGATATAAAATTACGGAAACCACGCATATCAGAGACGTTCATGTCTAGTTCAAACCCGTTTTAGAGGGCATCTCATCACGTTCAACTTCCCTTAACCCCTAAACACAAGTTGGAAAGTTCATCAAAAATCGCTTAAAAATATTTTTTTATTATGATGCATCTTGATGACCATTATCAAATGAGATGACACTCAAAACAAACATAGAATAATCAATTAAAAAAAAAAAATTTTCAACAGAACAAATTGCATTGTCTAATACAGGTGCTCTTTTTATTTGGAAAGTTTTTCAAAAAAATAATAATTAACACAAAAAAGTATTGCCCGCGTAATACCTAAATTGTCTCGCGTTGCCAAATCTGATTAGCCGCGTTACCATAGCAACGCGAAAAAAAAACAATTTCTTCCTTTTTCGTACGCGGATAATTAGGTTGGAAGCTCCTGGCGGGGCTTCCGACCTAATATTATCTGAAAAAAATACCAATAATATTATTATTATTATAATATTTATTATTAATTATTATGAAAACTTCTTTAATCCATCTTTTAGAAGCACTTATTTACGTTTTATTGGGAATGCGGCCAAACGCTTAATTATTTGATAACGACTGTTTTGAGTGTTCACGAATAATTAAACATATCAAAAACTAACGTTAAATTTTTCTTGGACGCGATTCGGACATGTTTTTAATTCTGAAATGCCCAGACCGCAGCGTCTGGTTAACTCCCATGGGAACTGCGTGTATATAGACACACAACTTGATTTTTTCGTCAATTTAAGGCATATGCAGGCCCCGTAGGGCAAAACGGGTATTGCTGACCCCTCTCAACTTTTCGAAAAAAAATACATTGACGGTATTTTTTGCGTAGGTTGAGATTTCAAACAGCTCTCTAGGGGGCCCTGATGGTCCAAATCAATTTCTGAATAGTCAGATCGACGTAGTTTGACCAGCTTTACCAGTTTTCTTGAATTATGGCGAATTATTGTAAATTTTTTAAGTGCGTGTTTATTTACACACATTTTCCCCGTACGGGTTCCCAAAGACTCCTTCCCCCTGAGAGTTATCACAAATCATGGTGCATTAGACGCTATATTTTTATACAAAGTCTGAAATTGTCAAGTTCAAGTAGGAAAGCCTCAATCGAACGAAGCAGTTCAAATGTGGAACATACCAAACACTCTCAAATTCGACTACTCAAACGTGATGAAAGGTAAATACGCAAAAAAGCCTATTGAATTACACGAATCCAAANCATTGACGGTATTTTTTGCGTAGCTTGGAGATTTCAAACAACTTTCTAGGGGCCTGGTGGCGCAAATCAATTTGATTGAATAGTCAGATCGACGTAGTTTGACGAGCTCTACAACTTGGCTTTACCAGTTTTTTTTTTGAATTATTGCGAATTATTGTGAATTTTAAGTGCGTCTTTATATACACACATTTTCCCTCTACGGGTTCCCAAAAACTCCTTCCCCCTGAGAGTTAAATTGATAAAGCACCTTTGAACATATTTTAATAATTAGTACGATATTTAAGATAACCCTTACTAAGTAAGGCACACTTCAACGATTCTTGGAATAAAAAAATAAAACATTATATCACACGATAACGGAGATTAGGTTCTAAAAATAACGTGTTCGATACTACAAAATAATATATTGAATACGCTAATCTATAAAATACTTATTTGTCGGCAAAATATGAAATGATAATTTTACGACAAATGAACCATGTGAAACGTTTGTATTTTGCCAAATAATCAAAATGCGTTTTTCATTTATTTCAACATCTGTTTTTAGAATAAGTCTATATCTGGGCAAACCAAAAATAACTAAAGTTAACTTTTGAAATGCGTCACAAAATGTTTATAATAAAATCATAACGAATTACCCAACGTAATCAACCACATGTAAATTTGGCACAATTAGAATTTACGTTTTTAGAAAGCAAACTTCAAGGCAGTAAGCAATCGTTAGTGACTATTATAATTATATTATAAGACTACTAGAACAAAATGTCCGAGCTTGTAGTTTTTAGTTCCCAAAATATTAATAAAAATACCGTTGTTCAATTCATATATTGATCTTTTAGCATGAGTCATAAATTAAAACTTATAAAGTCTTAAACTTAGTGGGAACAAGGCCACTTCCATGGCCCATGCATGGGTCATCATGACGACTGCTTGAAATCTTAGCCAGGCGAATTTTTTTTTCAAGGCTCAACGCAAAATTTTCCCAAATTGTTTCGCAAAAGGCCCAACCAACTTTCCCAATGTTATAACGCTATATATTTTGGCCAACGCATCCCAATGCCAAAACTGATCATGAGTTATCGGGCCAAAATCTGTCAAGATATGAGCGATTGACCCAAATGCCCAATACTTTTTCGGATTTTGTCTTCTGGGGCAGTTTTTTAATACGAATTGAGTCCGTAATTAAAGATGATTTACTGATTTAAATAACGGTGATCTCTTTACCACAAGTAAAGCGCGCAGACGTTAAAAGCGAACCGAAAATGACTGGAGGCAATGTTGAGCTTAAAACACAAGTTAATTTTCGGTTTCACATTACGACATGTCGCGACACCTAATTGGCCGTAGTCTGAAATTTAGACTGAGTCACCATCAGCGCTGTTTACGACATCATCTTACGTAGGTTTTCGGTTCGCTTTTAACGTCTACGCGCTTTAGGTGCTTACTAAATGTTCCTCTAATTTGTCAATTATCTCATACAAAAATATTCAGGTATCGCTTCATTGCAAAATGTGCGTAATACATTTCCACCCGCGTGTCGCTTCATTTTTTGGCACGTTTTTGAGGTTCCTGTCACGTTATGGGTGGATTCCGTGTATGCTTATTTTGTACGCTTTTCCGCCGCAGCAAGCGCCTCTAATTATGCGCGATGAACGTTCAGCCCCCGCACCAGAAGCTGTCACTGCCAGACTTGTCACCGAAAAAGACCTAAAACTCACACTGCCAATTGTAAAACTGCCAAAATCTGAGCTGCCAAAAATAGAAGTGCCAAAAATCGAAGTGCCCAAAGTTGAAGTACCAAAAGTCGAGCTGCCAAAAGTTGAGCTGCCAAAAGTCATACCCGCCGTGGTCCGCGCTGCACCAACTATCGAAAAAATAATCGAGAAAGTTGAAAGTAATNCTGAACGAGAAGATCTTTATACTCATTATGGTTTGTGCATTTAGACTTTTTGCGCCTTTGTTCATTCTAATATACTTTTCCTTCACTATTCTTCCACTATTTTCCGTTTTTCACTTTTCTTTCACTTTTTTTTTCACTTTTATTTCACTTTTTTTTCACTTTTCTTTCACTTTTCCTTCACTTTTATTTCACTTTTCTTTTATTTTTGTTTCACTTTTTCTTCACTTTTCTTTCACTTTTTCTTCACTTTTCTTTCAATTTTCTTTCAATTTTCTGTCACTTTTATTTCACTTTTCCTTCATTTTTCTTTCACTTTTTCTTCACTTTTCTTTCACTTTTTTTCACTTTTCTGTCACTTTTCTTTCACATGTTTTTCACTTTTCTTGTAATTTACATTTTATGACCTTTGTTTTCTATTGTTTGTTACGTATTTTCAAAATTTTGACTTTCCGCGCTTTTGTTGAATTTCTCGTAATATCTTAATAATTAATTCTCTTAATATCTTCGAAATAATGCTTTATGGCATAAGCCGTAACTTTTTTATTTATCATAAAATTAACGTACACGTAACGTTCCGAGTTTAGACGCTATTTTGAAAACACTTCCGGCAATGGATCAACCGCCAGTATCGAAACAGTTTATATTCCATAATAAAATGCCCAAGTCCGGCTCAACAACGATGAAACATATTTTAACAATTCTGGCCAAAAAGAATGATTTTCTTTTGGATCATCAGCGGCTTTGCATCGATTTGGAAACATGCGAGGGCAATGATGATGACGGTGCCGGCGGGATTAAAGTGATCCAAAACTACATTAATACAACCCGCATTGCTAACCCGGGAAAATACTTACTTCTCAAACATCATCACTGGCTAAATATGACCCAGATTGGGCTTGAAAAGGCGACCTTTATCAATGTCGTACGGGATCCAGTCGCACGTTTTGCATCCAGATACTACTTTAATCGATTTGGGTCAGGGTTCTAAAATTTATAAAAGATTTTGCATCATATTGTTTCTACTTTGGCCTAAAAAGTAAAAAAAGTGCCAGTTTTGGAGCTAGAGAGCAAAAAATACTATAAATATAATTTCATTCACGTGAATCTCTCTGAAATAGAGCATTATCATATGTGAAAGTTCATCA
>SCLG01001912.1:372-19215 GCA_004367875.1 Oikopleura albicans
TTTATTCAAATCTTAAAAATGCAAAAAAAAGAAAGTTCTAAATTGCTGTTTTATTCGAGTCTTAAAAATGCAAAAAAAACGTTCTAAATAACCGTTCTGAAACGGAGTTCTTGTGTTTTAATTGTGTGTGAAAAATAAAGTTCTAAATAAGGGTTTTGAACGAACGTTTTACTGTTTAACTGTTTACAATTTTATTGTATCAAAGTTTGACTTCGTATTCACTTATCAAAACAATCGAAATAAAACGTTTTAAATGGCCGTTTTGAACGTGCGTTTTACTATTTTGATTGTGTTAAAATACTGTTCTAATTGCGTTGTAATAAACTTTGGTCGTGTTTCCACAAATCTCAAAAATATAATTGAACGTTCTAAATAACCGTTCTAAATCAGTACTCCAATTTTGATTGGTCAATATACACTGACAATTCGTTTGTTCCACAAGTGTCTTGGTAATTAAATTTTGTTAAGATAATCGGGTAGAGCGTTTAGTTAGATAATTGGAAATATCGATACGTTTCGGTCCAAAAAGTGTTAATATAACCCAAATTTGTTAAGATAACAGGTGAGGGGTTGTATGTCAAGGTAAGACATACTAGCTGCGTCGTTATCTCTCCATGGTAAAGCATAGTTTAGTGTTTGGACAGATAAGCTGAGAAAGTTAACTGAGAGAAACAAAAAGGGTGAATAACGGCGCACCTCGTGTATAAGACTAAACTCCCAGGCGGAAGTGCGTGTAAATAGACACGCAACTTGTTTTTTTTCGTCGATTTAAGGCATATGGAGGCCCCGTAGGGCAAAACGGGTATTGGTGACCCCCCTCAACTTTTCGATAAAATTCGATTGACGGTATTTTTTGCGTAGGTTGGAGATTTCAAACAGCTCTCTAGGGGCCTTGGTGGCCCAAATAAATTTCTGAATAGTCAGATCGACGTAGTTTGACGAGCTCTACAACTTGGCTTTACCAGTTTTTTTGAATTATTTCGAATTATTGTGAATTTTTAAAGTACGTGTTTATTTACACACATTTCCCCCTACGGGTTCCCAAAAACTCCTTCCCCCTGAGAGTTTATCAATTATATTCTGGAGATTAGAAAATATAATTTTTTTATATTTTGAAGTGGTAAACCACTATGAACTTAGTCCGAAAAACGCAGACTATGTGGCGGAAGAGTTAATTCATGCAAAATTGGGATTTCATGTTGGCCGTAGTGGAAGTAGTTAGTTAGTCTATGCACGATGTATGATGAGAGTTAATAGTTAACTCGTATTATCGTTAAACAAAAACGCCAACTTTTGAAATCGGATTTTTATCTTAGTACAAAGTAAGTCAACCTTTTGTGTTGTTAAAGATTTCTAGAAGCATAAAAAACATTTTTTTATGTACCGGTAAGCATGGATCAGTACATTTGTTTACAGTAAAAACCGGAAATGACTAAACAGCACTTTAGTAGCATTTTTTTATATATTTTATCATTTAGTTTAGCCGCGTGATCATTTCTTAACCAGCAAGTTCATCGGCTTATAAATTCTAGAAATTAATGATCAAAATTTTGTGTTCAAAATTGAGTTTTTACGCTAAATCTTTTCGTGATAACTTCCAAACGTCATGTTTGAAAATACTTACCAATGAGAGATTGTCACGTGATGAGCGTAAATGTGGACGAGTTAACGAAAATCATAAAGCCCTGCGGTTTTATGTTGTCACCTGTTATCTTGCAGTTTTTATAGTTCGTTACATTATTTTGCGAAGTTCTAAAGCAAATTTTCAGGGAACATCTGTTTTTGAATGTTAAGCACGAGCCTGTTATCTTGCAGGTTTTCCCGTGGGCTCCGTTATCTTGTAGATTTTTTTTTCATGCGAAATGTTCAAGATAATGGCGCAGGGGTTGCATAAACGTAAGGGAAAAGGAACTTCCAGTAATGTATGTAGCGTTGTTTGATTCGGGCCTTGAATTTTACAATCTGAACTTTATAGGCTATGCATTATAGCACTTTCAAAAAAAGTAGGGGTTCTTGCTCTCATCACATTTATCAGGTGACAGGGTGAACTTGAGCCAAAACTGGATTAGCTCACTACAATCCACTTTTCAATGGTTCGTCGAATGGCCAAATTACTTTTTTTCGAAAAAATTGGGTGTTTTGTTTTTCTTTTACTTTTGAGTTTTATAATTTGGGCCTAACAGTTTTTAATAATTTTTTTTATCGTATTCTGCGATTATCTTGGCAAAAAACGTTATTTATGTCATATTTACTAAACGATATTTTTGGGTCCCCAAAACGTGCACGGCGTATTTGTCAAAGTGACAAACGTTATATGTCAATTTAAATACAGACATGGCTGCACCATGTGTCACGAAAAAACTCGCCACGTTTTCGTCTTGTTACGTTCTCATAGTGAAATAGTAGTTACGTAGATACCGATTAAAGTACCAATTACGATCTTCTGTCAAACTTTAGACTGCTCATTAACCGTAACATTTTTTTCTTCCGCATAGTTTTATAGACTTACGGTATGCTCGCTCATAGCAAGCTATTTTATAACAGACATCACGCAATTCTAAGATGTTCGTCAAGATTTGGGATATTTTTAGGACATACACATGCGGTTTGGACCAGATTTTAAAAGTACCCCAGTTTAGAGAGTATGGCATATAGCTTTATTTCGCGCACATTTTTGTGCGCAAAATTTTTGTTTTTTTATGTGGTTTCGCGCACATCATTTTGTGCGCGAAATTAATAAAAAGGGCGCTTTTTTCGCGCACATTGATTTTTGTATAGCTTGTACAGCCTACATACGCCCAAAGACGGGATTGGGTCAACTCGGGTCTATTTGGGTTTTTAAAATTTCCACAGACGAGTTAGAGTTAGGGTTGGATACGGAGTACACGTATCTCGCGCGCAATTATGCGCGCGAGATTCTTCGTCTCAGACGTTTCTCGCGCGCATTTTTTGCGCGCGAGATTTTTAGCCAAATCTCGCGCACATTTTTGCGTGCGAGATTTCTTCATGATCTCGCGCGCATTTTTGGCAAACAAGTTCTTATTTTATTAACAGTTTTCCCTACATAATCTGATTATAATTAATGAAAATAATTATCTATTATCGCGATACAAATTATTTTCGAAGAGTAGTATATGTAGAGCTAGAGCACTGGCGATCTAGCACTTGAAAGATCAAAGGATCTCAAGTGCTTGCCGCCAGTGCTCAAGTGCCCTACTTAAGTGCCCACTTAAGTGTTTTAAGTGTTTTCTTTAATTATTTTTTAAGTGGGTTAATAAGTGGCCACTTAACTCTTTAATGAGTGTTCGGGTTAAGTGGTTCACTTATTAATCCACTTAAGAAATAATTAAAAAAAGCCACTTTAGGTACTTAAGTGGTTAATTTTTTTTTGAATTTTTGTTAAATATAAAAACTATTTAAATTTAAATTTGTTTATTAAAATTGTACAGATTTATATATATATAGATTTGGATATTATATAGGTATAATAACGCGCTTCTTGCTTTTTATAATACAAAATTTGAAAAAAATTTTTATTATAATCACGAAACTGGTAATTTTTGTGTGCATACTGATGTACATACCGGTAAGTTTTGGCAATAAAGCATGTTTTTCAACTTGTCTGTATATTATTTAAAAAGTTCCCAATTCACACCCTTTATTTAAAGATACAATGTACAGCTTTAAGCCTTTGTGGCGATGTGTCATTCATCGAAATGAATTCCTCGGGCAAAATTTACAACCGATATTCTGATGAAATTGGCCAGCTTGAACTCGACCATAATCATAAAATAAAGTCGGCAACTATACCCCCCAACTGGCTGTACACTAGCCGTTCTGTTTGTTAAAGAAATTGTGTACCTTAAATCGTGTGATTTATCGCACGCTACAGTAAAGTTTTTCCCTCTTGTACGGGAAACGGAATACGAAGAAATTTTGATTGACCGCGTTAATGTGCCCAATTACAGCCGGTTTATTCTCCCATCGTTGAGAGCTCAAAATCTAATGTTAAAGTCTTAGAAAATTAGCCACTTAAAAAAAAAGAAAAGATGGTACAATAATAACGAAATAAACGTTATTTTAGGAACGATAAAATAATAAAATGTATTTTTCAAATCTCGCTTGACAACTGATGAACAAAACAATTTGCGTGTCTGTTCATTTTGTCTAGCTACACGCTAACAGTACACGCAGATAATTTACAATACAGTTATGTAACTTCCTGGTATTTTGTAAAAAATTCAAGATAACTAAGCGGAAAACAACAATGTATTACATTTCTGCGAGAAAACTGCGCAGGCGGCGTTCTGGTAACACTTGACAAAAATAATACAAAAATAATCACGCAAACGTGATATTTTATGACCACAGGACGCTTCGTGTGCATTCAACTCTGAGAACGCTTTTTATACCTTGATAGATTATACTATTAACATAAACACATAAAATTACAGGGGGGATTTTAAATGCAGTTCTTACTTCCATGAAATGGCGTAATGACGAAAACTTATATTAAATTTTTTTAAAAACTTTTGCAGGGCGTCGGGGGGTGGCTTTTCTCTTGTTTTTTTTTGACGTCGACGGCTGAACGTCAAAGGGGGGCATCTCGTCTAGGGAGGGCGAGTCCGCACCCAGTAACGGTTCGACTTCGACACGGTTCGAATTGAACTCTTGCTCGGCGCGCTGGGTGCGGACCGCGTACTCAGCCTCCTTGGCCTTCAAAAGTTCCTTTTCGGTTTTGATCCACTGCTTGGCCAGATCATAAACTTCGCCATCCCCCTTTTCCAGACCCTCCGTTACCCAGGGAGGGATAGCTATGAACCATTTATTTTATTTTTAAAATCAATTTTAAATAAATTGTGTTTTAATAAATGTTGAAGTATATGTAATACATATTATGTATATCGATTATATAGATATATATATATATCATTTTAAAATGTGGGACTTACACAAGGTCTCCGTTTTATCATCCGTTTTTTTTAAATCCGGGCATTTTAGGCGGTGTATATTACCCAGCTTAGGGCGGTCGTACGTATAGCCACAAGAACATGTTTTGGGTTCTAAAAAAATTTAAGAATGGTCGAGATATCTGAATTTGAAGCTATTTTACTGATTTAACGTCCACATCTCTCATTACATCTTCAGATGTTGAGTAAGAATCGAATTTTTGTCGAAAATTGTATTTTCCAATGGGGCGGAATATCACTTAAATGGATTTTTCTTTTATTATTTAATGATGGACAAATTCCTGACAATGCGATCTGAAGGGTTAACATATCGGCTTGGTCTACCGGTGTATTTAATAGACAAAATAACCAACTACAAATAATACAACCAACCACCCTTGGACAAAAACTTACTTTTTAACTTCAGCCCATATCTACTGGTCAGTTTACTGTCGCTATCGGTATTGTCGACCGGTTTGTCGACCGGTTTGTTTCCAGATTCTTTAGCTTCCATATTTATAAATTCCATTTAAGAAAAAAGTTTTCAAACTTTTATTTTTATTTTATATTTGTGATTTGAAATCTGAAAAAGTTTTTTTTGATGTTGGCAAAACAAAAAAAATTTGATCCATTGTTTTGGACCTTAGCCAATCAAAAGGTTGGAATTTATTCCAGGAATATTCTAAGAATATTCCTGGAATAAATTCCAACCTTTTGATTGACTTAAAATGACTTTTGGAAAAAAAACGCC
Organism: Oikopleura albicans; assembly: GCA_004367875.1. Taxonomy (NCBI): domain Eukaryota; kingdom Metazoa; phylum Chordata; class Appendicularia; order Copelata; family Oikopleuridae; genus Oikopleura; species Oikopleura albicans. Next base: position 6,073 of record SCLG01001912.1, read on the forward strand.
CCTTGTTCGAAAGGATTTTTCTCACTCGTTCCGAATATGAAGTCGAAAAATTCGAAAAATGGCAAAATGTCCCTTAAGTGACGTCAAAAAATGTCCAAATTACAAAAATGGTGCTACGGGAGCGAGAGACCCCGTGTTCGAAAGGATTTTTATCACACATTCTGCAGATGAAGTCGAAAAATTCAAAAAGTTGAAATTTGACCCCTTCTCCACCAAAAAAGGGTCAAATTACAAAATCGTCCTACGGGGACGGGAGACCCCTTGTTCGAAAGGATTTTTATCACTTATTCTGAAAATGAAGTCGAAAATGTCGAAAAGTTGAAATTTGACCCCTTCTCTGCCAAAAAAGGGTCAAATTACAAAATCGCCCTACGGAGGCGGGTGACCCCTTGTTCGAAAGGATTTTTATCACTCATTCCGAAAATGAAGACGGAAAGTTCGAAAAGTTGAAATTTGACCCCTTCTCTGCCAAAAAAGGGTCAAATTACAAAAGCGTCCTACGGAGGTGGGTGACCCCTTGTTCGAAAGGATTTTCATCACTCATTCCGAAAATGAAAACGGGAAATTCGAAAAGTTGAAATTTGACCCCTTCTCTGCCAAAAAAGGGTCAAATTACAAAATCGTCCTACGGAGGCGGGTGACCCCTTGTTCGAAAGGATTTTCATCACTCATTCCGAAAATGTAGACGGAAAATTCGAAAAGTTGAAATTTGACCCCTTCTCGGGTCAGAAAAGGGTCAAATTACAAAATTGTCCTACGGGGACGGGAGACCCCTTGTTCGAAAGGATTTTTATTACGCATTCCGAATATTATATTTTGAAATGTTTAAATATCATTTATTAAGATCTTTTCCATACTGATAATTATATACTACTTTCATATATGATGTTTAATTTTATATCTGATGTTTTAAACTTTAGAAAAAGAAGAATGGGAGGGGGGGTTGTTACAAAAACAATTTGAATAGAGGGTGTAACAAAAAAAAATCAAGTTAAGAGGATTGGTTGACCAAATTTTTGAACATGGTAACATATAGGGATGTATAATGAGCAACTGAATTGTTTTATAATTTATTGGTTGAAAGCATGTTAAGGTATGTAGCAGATACAATTGTTCAATTACAAAATCAGAATAAGACCGTTGATTATCAAAATAATAAGCATTCTTTAANGCAGCCCCGCGAAGCGGGGCTGAGTATTTGCGTGAAACCAGTCGCATGACTAAGCAACCTCGCGAAGCGGGGCTGAGTATTCGCGTGTAACGAGTCCCATGACAAGAGCCTGTCCTATGACAGAGCAGCCCGTCTCCGTAGGTCGATTTTGGTCTCGTCTCCGTAAGACGATTTTGTAAATTGACTTTTTTTTCTCTGTCATGGTCTTCATGGATGATGGTCTTCATCCAAAAAAAGCGTAAAAAGACATGATTTCAAAGATTTTTTCACAAAACACATACTTCAAAAAAAATTGACTTGACCTTAGTGCTGAAAAAAAAAATGACTTGACCTTAGTGCAAAAAAGATGACTTGACCTTATAGCGGTCACCTTTTGTGACCTTATAACCAGACCCCCCTGTAAGTGATAAAAATCCTTTCGAACAAGGAATCTCCCGTCTCCGTAGGACGATTTTGTAATTTGACCCTTTTTTNTGTCATGGGACTGGTTACACGCGCATACTCAGCCCAGCTTCGCGGGGCTGCTCTGTCATGGGACTGGTTACGCGATTTTGTAATTTGACCCTTTTTTTGCCGAAGAAGGGGTCAGATTTCATTTTTTCGAATTTTCTGAGTTCATATTCGGACTAAGTGATAAAAATCCTTTCAAACAAGGAATCTCCCGTCTCCGTAAGACGATTTTGAAATTTGACCCTTTTTTAGCTCAAATAGGGGTCAAATTTCATCTTTCCGAATTTTTCGATTTCATATTCGGAATGAGTGTTAAAATTCCTTTCGAATGACGGGTATCCCGACCCCGTAGGACGATTTTGTAATTTGACCCTTTTTGGCCCAAATAGGGCTCATATTTCAATTTTTCGAATTTTCCGACTTTATTTTTGGAATGAGTGATAAAAATCCTTTCGAACAAGGGATCTTACGTCCCCGTAGGACGATTTTGTAATTTGACCCTTTTTTGGCTCGAAAAGGGGTCAAATTTCAATTTTTCGAATTTTCCGACTTCATGTGCGGAATGAGTGATAAAAATCCTTTCAAACAAGGGGCCATTCGCCCCTTTTGGAGGACTTTGAAATTTGAGCCCTTTTTGGCCTAAAATTGATAAAAAATAAAATTTGACCCTTAAAATTTTATTTTTATCAATTTTAGGTTACATATTATTAATGAGTGTGAAAAAACAGATCGAATGACATGCCTAACACTCGGTTTCTATTAATTTTGAAATCCGGTGTAATTTGACCCCTGGGGGTCATATGAGAATTTTGACCCCAAAATCGACTTTGTTGTGGTCGATTTAGTATGTGTACCAATTTTCGATTCTGTANTACGCACATACTTTCCCCTGGGAGTTAAAAAAACAATTTAAAAAAAGGAGTTTCCCAAAAAGTGTCGAAAGACATGATTTTACATCTGTTTTCTCTGGAAACCCCTGTAGTCTACCATTGAGTTTTTAATTATCTGACCTATCCATTGCACATCATCCATAATAACACCCGCCTCTGTATCAACAAACAAAAACTCTTTAAAAAATTCAAACTAATGAACAAAAAAATAATATTTTTAAAAGAAAACTGACACATGCTGACTTGACAACACAGGAAAAAACAATCATTACGCCGCCAGTCGGGGAAATAAAATCCGGCCATTATGCAAATTAGAAATATATTTAACTGTTTTTTTCTTTGGAATAATTTATAATGTAAAAGTTAGTGAGTAGTTCCCGATAAGGCACTGTACAAACCCCTTTAGGGATAAATTATCCCGGATAATTTTAACGGTTGCTGTTTTCTTTTACCGCGAACGTCTGATCCACAGTCCTTACTTTCAATACGGACGATTGCTTCAAATACGGACGCTTTTTTTGTGAACAAAAATGTCCCCAAACCAGTCGAAAATGGACATTTTAAGACAATTCACCCCAATACGGACAATATTTTATAACACCAAAAACGTCCGTATTGGAAGTAAGGACTGTATATAGATATATTTGACGAAGTAAATGTCCACTGTAACTTACAGTCTGTAAGTGGTGACGGTGATTTGCTTGACGCTGACGATAGACAATTTAGTTCGTCAAACATAAAAATAAATTTATTACAGTCCCTAATCCCATAAGGGACGTTTTCAGGTCTCAAAAAACCGTCTGTCAAGGGACCAGCGTCCCCCATGCGGTTAATTTCCATAATATGCAATACAGTCCCCGAGTGCCGCTTTTGATTTTCCAAAATCCGCAAAAAAGCGGCACTCAAGGCATCAGGGAGTCCCCGACAGGGACTGCTATGGAGTTATCACTTTTTTGACTGAAAAGCGTCCGTCATGGAACAAAGGTCCGCTATGAGAGCGTCCCATAACCCATACCCCCTGTACATCATGAGCTTAAAGTTTGCCTGCCAAAGAATAGACTGTTTTTCTCATTCAACGTCCGTTTTTTTATTAAGGACTTGTTCATAAGTGTTACATAATTGAGGTGAGTTTAACTAAAAAATCTCGCTGGATAGTTGTATGGTATTGAATTTGTTAAGGAGATATTAACTCACTTGTCGTCATGTACACCACATAAACCGTTATGTCAACACTTTTTGGGATTTGATAAACTTCGGTTTTCAATTATTAAACCAAACGCTCTACCCTATTAATAATACTGTGAACATAATGGAATTTTGTTAACATAATAGGCTATTATGTTAACAAAATTCCATTATGTTCAAAGTTTTTGACGTTTGATGGTGTTAACATAACGGGTTATGTGGTGTATTTTATTCCTGTACCCACAAAATAGCAGCAATCCAGCGAGTAAATTGTTTTCAACATTTAACAAGACAACGCAACAACTTATTGACCTAGTAAAATGAGAGCTAAAATTGAAGAACAAGGGGGTCCCCTTAGGGGGAAAACAACATGTGCGAACTTTTTTGGAATGTGTGAATAATTTAGCAGTTTCTCGTTGCGCCATCAAAGTGCTATATACGATGCAGGGTATACGAATGTGATGAAACTTTCCAGGGAATTTTTTATCATGGCGATTATAAAGTAATGATTGGTCGCTTGACATTTTTACGATTTTTAAGTTACTTTGATTCACAAAATAAAATTATTTTTAGGGGTTATCGACCCCTGCGTAGCCGATGGTAGCATTAATAACCCTCCACATTGTACCGGTTAGGAATCAAACCGCGATAACCGCCAAAATTATAGTTTTTGGGTTCTCGCATATTGAGCTTTATTGTCCTGTGGAACTGACAGAATTTGCGGGGAATTTTTTTGCCAAAAGGCCATCGTTAAAACTTATTCGATATATCGTACAAATTGGACAATCCAATTTTTGAGATATTGATAAATTTTAATAATTGGTTATTGGCAAAATAAATTTAATAAATTTGAAAAAAATCTGCCAATACGGTTAGGGCCCGCCTGAGTGAAAATTTCACAGGGCAAGTGAAAAACAGTAGTTTTCGTATATTGTTGGTAACTAAAATTATACGAAATATAAATTTATTCAAAATTATATTTTTCAAAAAATCGTTTTTACACCATTTGGAATTATTTTTGAGTTCCATCACACAGGTAACCCTGGAATAGGTTTTATCTTGAACCGCGGTACAAAAATCAAGAAACACAGAACAAATGAACATTTGAATTTTTTATCACAGGTGTGTCTCCAGACGGAGATTGCATAAGGTGATAGTAAAGCTTTCAATCTACTGTAAATAAATCAATTTAAATAATGAAATCCTTCGACACGTATATACTGTATGTATCAGTTATACATTTGCCACTTCGGAGTCGCTCGTTTTGGACGACGATCGGTTTCGTCGACCGCTATTTTCTCGGCGACGGTTTACCATTTCCCGATCACTGTCGTCTCCAGTCTAAATAGATGTGGTTACAAGGTCACGCCAAAAAGCGGTCTTCATATTCGATATCACTATTAATAATCCTATCGAATAAGATGTCGAACGTCGCCGTACGATGAATTTGTAATATGACCCCCATAGAGGGGCCATATTACAATTTAGACCATTTCCGGTTTTTAACCGGGACCCTTTTTCATAGCCCTTTTTATGACATTTGGACCGCCATAATGTCAAGTAAGTTTTTTTAGAAAAAACATTCTATTTTCGAACGTTTTCAAAATAAGGCCCCTTATTTCGCCCTTTTCTGTATAAAAATTACAACCCTACGCAGTCGTTATATGAGATAAGACTAGGACAAACCTTTTGATCACTATCTGTTTGTTTTCGATAATTTTTGCGTGCGCCCTTATAGCCAGGTCTCTGTCGAAATGGACGCCGCTGACTATTATTTCGTCTTTGATCCGGCAATCCGGTTTTTCGCGGATGTCGTGGATTTATAGTATATAATTCAATACCACCTGGGGCAGATACAGCTGCCGCTTCCAGTCCCTTAACCCCTGAAAACATTTATTTAGGAAAATACACTTTTTTGGTAAATAGTCTTACCTTCAACAACATCGAATTCCACTTCTTCGCCACCCTTCAAATACAAACTATATCGTGGTTTTCTTCCACGTCGGACAACTGCTGACTGATGCACTGAAAATTTTATTTATTTAAAAATTGGTTATGGCTAGACCATGAAAATAACATATAATATCTCATCTAATGAAAAGGGGTTATATTACCGATATATGGGGTCATATTACAAATTGTAAATTAGTCATACAGATGGGAACAGTAGACCCTTTGTTTGAAAGGTTTTTTTATTGCTAAATCCCCATATAGTACCGTATGGGGACGCTCAGACTGTGACGTCCGAATACGGACATAGGAAAATTTCTCAAAGCATCAGTCTGAGAGTCCCCATACGGTATATAATAAGTAAAATCGAAGAACAAAAATTGGACTCCATTTTCCTTCCAAAAAGGGTCAAATTACATTTTTTAATTGAAACTAATCATTCGACGGGACTTTCTAACGAGATCATGGAAATTACAATTTAACATGGTTAAATGAATCAGTGTGGTTAAAATTAACTTACAAAACACATCTTGTTCATTATCATTTCGCTCAATGAACCCATAACCTCGTGCTACATTGAACCATTTGATTTTTCCACTAACTCCTCGTCTAACAACCTGTCGCTGAGCTTTCACTTCTGCTGTTTCCTCACTTTCTGATGCCTCTTGCTACAATATGCTAGTTTAATACCCATGGGGAGAATTGTGGCNTTTACGATTCTATACCGCCAAAATTCGTGAATAAATATTAGCTTTTTGTTAATAGTTTTTTGTTCTTTGACCTCATTACAAAAATCGAAATTTTCGAAGTTGAGAATATCTTAAAATATGCCGACGCGGAATACTAGAAATGCTCGGCCGATTTTTATGAAACTCGACCGGTAAGATAAGTTGTGTTCTGAAACTTCAATTTTAAGGAGGGGTCAGTCAAGTTGTGTACAAACTGAATCCGAAAACCACTAAAGTCCATTTTTGTCATACAGTTGATGTTTTTATTACAATTTAAGGTGTTGGCTATTGTTATCAACTCAGGTCAAGTTTATTCTACCATCAAATTCTAGAAATTTTGACGTTTGGAAATTCCGATAAAAATTTGAATTTACAAAACTGCTCATACAAATTTTAAGAAAGAAATACGGTTAACTCGTTTTTAAATGTCTCATTTGTTCATGATGGTCATCTAAAATGTTCCACGATATGGTAAAACGTAATTTGGGTGCAAAATTCACGTATAATCATAACGTATAAGACACTTTTTTCGGTAAAGTGTGGATTTTTTTGTTGACCTTTTTTAAATTGTCTTCAATCACGTAAGTACTGTTTATGCTATCGATTAACTTTTTTCGACCTATTATGAAGAAATATGTAGCGGAAATTATTATGAAGCGTTTTTTTTAATATCTTTTTTCTTTTGTTCAATTTCAAGGTCACGAAGTTAAAAAAAAATTTTACGTTTAGTGTTTTTCGAATTTTTTTTTGTTGAAATATTTAAATATGAAAAAAACGCTTCATAATAATTTCCGTCCTTGTAATTGAAAGATTTCACGAAAAAAACGAAATCAATACCACCAACAGTTTTCACGTGATTGGCGGTTCTTTGTTTTAGGTTTTGCGAAGTTCAAGTNTAAAGTGTGGATTTTTTTGTTGACCTTTTTTGAATTGTCGTCAATCACGTAAGTACTGTTAGTGCTATCGATTAACTTTTTTCGGCCTATTATGAAGAAATATGTAGCGAAAATTATTATGAAGCGTTTTTTTGAATATCTTTTTTCTTTTGTTCAATTTCAAGGTCACGAAGTTAAAAAAAAATTTTACGTTCAGTGTTTTTCGAATTTTTTGTTTGTTCAAATATTAAAATTGTAAAAAAACGCTTCATAATAATTTTCGTCCTTGTAATTTAAAGATTTCACAAAAAAAAAACGAAATCAATACCACCAACTGTTTTCACGTGATTGGCGGTTCTTTGTTTTAGGTTTAGCGAAGTTCAAGTTCTGGTGGACGCTTCGTAGTGACAATAAGGAAAATAAAAATACATCCGTGTTGAAGTAGAACCTGTGTTCTTATAATACAACACATAAAAATAATCCAATCGTTTTTGTAGAACGGATTTTATAGCGTTTTCCCCGAACGTACACTTTGTAAACAAATCGACTGACCGGTCCTTAAAAAAATTTATGTTAAACGAACATAGGTTTAAGTAAGATTTCTCCCAAAAATATGTACAGGATTTTTTTTGTAAAAAATTGCATTGGACAAGGCTGATATGCGTATCTAGACTCGAGGGACGCCAAGAAGCAATTTTTCTAAACTGTCCAGTAAACATGATTATCGCACCACTTATTGTCTACCCAGCTTAGACTGGATATATTATATGGCGTCTCTCGTGTCCGGATTCGCGTATCACCCTTGGTGTATAAAGTACAAAAACTGGAGGATTTCCAAAAACTATATTTGAAGATGATTTTGAATAGCCACTGAAAAGGTTCGTTCGGTTGTTGGTCAGACCTATATGGTTACAGAGAATGAGGAACTTTGGGAGAAACATCTTCCGGCCCATGTCCAGCGTCTCCTCAATTCCGGAATAGACCCAGTTTCGGACCGAAATCGACGAATCAATCTTGACCAGGACATTGCCAATCAACGGGATCATATGCACAAACAAATGGCCCGTGCTGCACCAATGCACGCTGAAAAAGCCAATACAGAAAGGATTCAGTTAAATATATTTTACTCCTTGTGTCAGATTTCGGCTATAAGCGTTCTTTGGGAAAACTATTTTTTCGAGGAAATTCTTTTGTTGGTAAATAACATGAAATAACAAGAAATTCATTAAACTAATGGGCGTAGGCGCGTCCAACCTGATTGTCCGCGAAACAAAAAAGGAAGAAATTGTTACTTGTTGTTTCGCGTTTGGCAACGCGCTCAGTCAAAATTGGCAGCGCGAGACAAAGGTGTGGTGCGGACAATCAATTTTGGATACTTTAACTGTTAAAGAAGTTTTTTGTTTTTAATTGTCACTTTAATACTATTACTAAATTAACTGAATTTTTCGTGAAAAAAATCTAGTGAAAATTGATAAAACAGTACATGGACTACTGTAGTTTTTAGTAAGGTTCGAATTGTAATCATGAATGTTAAAACGGTGTTATCATATATGCAGTTAACCCTATTTTTACTAACACACGAAATAACATTTCTTGATTTTGCAAAGATGTTTAACTCAATGTTAGTGGCTATTATATTCCGCCAAAAGCCCGTTGTGTAACTCTTGAGGTGCCTCACAATGCGGCAGTTCAGCTTTACGATTACAAGTCGAAACAGGCTCGCGTAGTTTTTGGTCCCGATTTGGTTCTTTTGGAACCGGACGAACAATTCACGGTGTTGGCCCTTTCGGGCGACAAACCAAAGAAACCCGGCGTCATCAAAACATTGGTCCTTCTTCTTGGGCCCGATTTCTGTACCGATTATGTTGAAGTTGAGACTGTGGATCACGCCAGACTTCGACTAAACGTTTCTTATAATTGGCACTTTGACGTTGCTACCGCAAAGCTAGGGTGTCTAGGCGTATTACTAGGTTTAAAGTAACTAGTGTCGAATTTTAGAAATGCCGATATCACAAATGTCAAATATGTCAAATGTCAAATATGACAAATGTAAAATATCACAAATGTCAAATATGACAAATGTCAAATATGACAAATGTAAAATATGACAAATATCAAATATCTCAAATACAAAATATGACACAAAACCAAATATGACAAATGTAAAATATTACAAATGTCGAAAAAACATTAAAAAACTAGATTGTCAAATTTAGATTGTCAAAAAAACAACAAGCGGTGAAACCAAATTTTGTTTTCACACTTGACATCCTAAATAAAGTCATCACCAGACGAAGCCTTGAAACTTTTTGCGGTGCCGGATTTTGTCGGAGATATGTGCAAGTCATTAGCATCCCGAATCCGAGGTGCCGTCGCCAATGTGACTTTTGACAACTTTCACAAAAACTCGGCACGAATCATTCGCGGTGCGGTATTGGGTTTTGACCGTGGTTCAAACAAAGTCCCAGATTCCTTCAAATTTCCGTCAAACCTGCTGTCGGTGACCTCGGTAGATATCCAGTGTGTTGAGCCGGTTGACCAACGTACAAAGGACTCCCTCATGAAATCGGTCCAGCTGGCCATCGAAATAACCACAAATGCCCAAGAGGCCCAGGCTAAACATGAGGCCCAAAAAATTGAACAAGAGGCAAAGGGAAAACTGGAGAGACAACGCATTCACGACGAAGCCCGAGCCGAACAGGAAAACGGATTTAATATTTTTTTTACATTTTTATTTATATCATATACAGTCGAGAGTCTCTCGGTATTCATTATAATTTGAATAAATTTGTAAATGGAATTTACTTCAAATAAGCAAATACCGTACATTCACTGCGCCGTTATCTTTAACAACGTTTTTTTACAACGGCGCAGTGCTTTACATATAAAATGAGATATTTCTCGAACAAATAGAAAAAGCTCGCAAGATAACTGCATACCCTTGTATGACGTACGGGCACACTTTAAAAATCCGACGAAAGGCCCGCCAAGAACTTTTGAAGCTCCAGACTCAATCCGCGGCCCTGGCGTCGACCGGCCAGGCAAAGGCCGAAGCCAAATCCCGTGCGGAAGCCGCGAAAATAGAGGCCGAGTCCAACGTCGAACAGGCCGACTTAAACGCAAAAGCCGCAAAAATTGAAAGCGAGGCCGAGCTCGATCAACTCACCCGAGCTCGAAATGCCGAAATCGAATTCCTACAAAAGAAAAACGAGCTCGAACTCAAAAAGCAAAAGGAAAGAACCGAAATCGAAATTTACAAGTTCCAACAGATGGTCACCTCGATGGGTAAATTAAATTTGCACTTTCTTATCATTTTGAACCCTTTAGTTATTAACTACCACCAAATTAGGGGTCTTGTATCGTACACTTTTATCGTTCCGTATATTTTTTTTAATTTTTCGACAAAATTTGTTATTTTTCTTAAAAACAAGGCGAAGGGTATGGTGGGCACTCTAGGGACTGGGAGCTGTTACTAACATTTCACCATAAATGTTATTATTTTTTACTAACCTAATTGAACAATCCTTTAACTCCCTGGTTCAGGTGCGGACACAATCAAAGCAATGGCAAGTGCTGGACAGGATCACCAAGTCAAATTACTTCAATCGCTCGGCCTGACATCAACGCTTATTACAGGTTAGATTAACCCTTAATTTAAGGGCCTTAAAGGGTCATACGGAAAGATTTTTTTAGATGGGCGAAATCCAATAAATCTTTTGAACACGGCACAAGGATTCATTAACCCGCTGCAGCCGTTGGGCAACAACGAGCAAAACGACAGATCATTTCTTGTTACATAAGCATCAAAACTGCTCAAACTTCATCAATATAAAATATAATTGCTGATATAATTGGTTAGTGTCTCTGCTTTAGAGGACTACGTTAAAGTTTTTTACCACAATTTTCTAAAACACAACTAGTTTCCTGACAGTTCAATTAAATGCTCGTACTTGAATACATATTTGTTTAAACGACACAAACTATGCTGTTACTAACTTTAAGTTAACTAATACTTAACTTAGTTAGACATAACATTTGTTTAAATTTCAAAAATTGCAAAAAGGCAGGGTCTAATCGCATTTTACATGCCTTCATTGAGAATCTGGATGACGCTATACTAAATCAACAGTGCTGTTAGTGGCATGTAATTCAGTTACAGACCGCCTATTACAGGCTGACCCGTCCTGTTATTTACAAACAGTACCTTCCGGAAAAAACGCTATAAAATACCTATGATTAAATTATTTTTTTCTTGTGCTATCAGACCAAATTTTCTGCTTCATCATGGTTGTAGTTCCAAGGTCATACTAAGTATCACCGCCGATCGCCCGCGTCCACTTGAACTTGTCAAAAACAGGAAATTGAACCGCCAATAACGTGAAGAGTGTTGGTTTCACTGATTTTGTTTTTGTGGTCAAATGTTCCTATAATCCAGGCGGTCAATTCTATGTGGGCATTTTTTTGTCCGAGGTCTAGAACACAAAATATCTCGGAAAAACTCGAAAAATGGGAAAATCATCTACTTCCTGACTTTGACATTTAATAAACGAGACATGCTATCGCAAAAAGTCCTCAGGGAATTGATCTCAATAGTATTATGCATAATAATCCGAAATAACAGTGTTCACGTGATGACGACGATTCCAAAAAAAATAATGTAAAAATATTTATAAAAAAATTATGTTATGCGTTGTAAATATTATCGAATTTTGCAACTACAGTCTCGGCTTTCAAATTGTGCACCCTCAAATTGTGCGTGACTGCCAATTTGTGCACGTTTTTCGGAAACGCAAATTGCACAAAGGTCGGCACTGTAAATTAGTTTTATCATTTCCTGTAAAAAATTCTTATCTGTTTTATTTTCTATTTATTAAATGGCAGTGCGATTCATCCAAAGTGCATGAAATCCTGAATACGTAAAAATGCTTGGAAGTTTTCCCGCGGGAAAATTGTTCCCGTTAACACATAATCCCGCTCCCGCGCGCAGTCAATCCAGCGGGAAAACCCGGGGGAAAATGGATCCCGTTAAAAAGCCAAAAAAAGAACCAACTGTGACAAGCCCTGATACTGTTCCCATTTCCTAAACTGTCCCTGACTGTACTAAAATAAAAAAAACGCTCCTTGAAATTCGAAAGCGGAACGGAAATATTGTTGTTAATCGATATCGTGCTGTGATTGGCTGTTGCTGAAACGCTTTGACCCGGAGCGCCAATCATATTCCACCATTGCCCAAAAATAAACACGAAGCCAACAGTGACATTTACAAACATTAATTTTTTTTACCAATTTCTTTTTTTTTTCGTCTTTTTTTGTTAAAATAAGAGAAGGAAAAAGTTGACGAATGAAAATTACTTAAAAAATGGCAGTTGTGGATATTGAGTCGATTGTTAACGGACTGTGCAGTCCACAGAGGTTACAACGAGAAAGACAACTGATTCTCGTTAAATCCTTGAATAAACAACAAAAAGAAGAACTTGTTTCCATAACAATTGCCAAGATTGGGTGAAATTTTTACACTGGGGTGCCTAACTCCGGGTTCGAAAAAAGTCCCCCTTACAGATGTGGAAGCTATATACCACCTAACCAGTTATCTTAACACCAAATCTCTCAAAAAGTGTTAAGGTCATTGAATTTTGTTAAGATAATTGGATAGGACGTTTGATTAGATAATTCGAAATACGTTTTGGTACAAAAAGTGTTAAGATAACCCAAATTTGTTAAGATACATGATCGGTTGTCTTCACACTTTTAGGAACGAAACGTATCGCGATTTCGAATTATTTTACCAAACGTCCTATCCAATTATCTTGACAAAATTCAATTAACTTATCACGTTTTTTTTAGCAAAACAGTTGTTAACCTCGCACCGCGCAGGGTGCACCCAGCGTGCATCG
>SCLG01001914.1:0-18944 GCA_004367875.1 Oikopleura albicans
TTTGAATTTGGTGGCGCAGTTCAAATAGCATATAAACTTGAATTTATCAATTTATCATCTTCTTGTACTTTTTGTGCTAGAAAAGTTCATTCAAATGCGTATTTTATTTGGGTTAATTTCGGTGTTGACTGCCGGTAAGCTTAAAATTTGAACTAAAAGAGAAATTTTCAGAAAAATAGTAAAATCAGAAAAGTTGCATACCTGATTTCAAAAAACTGATAAAACTATATTATCATTAAATGACTCAAAAATGTTGGTAAAATTGTCAATATATGTGCCATAGAATATAATGAATGTGGATTATGACAAATGTCGAATATGACAAATGTCGAAAATGACAAATGTCGAAAATGACAAATGTCGAATATGACAAAGGTCGAATATGACAAGTGTCTAATATGACAAATGTCGAATATGACAAATGTCGAATAGGACAAATGTCGATTATGACAAATGTCGAACATGACAAAATTTCGAACACGACAAATGGCTAATATTATAAATGGCGATTATAAAATTAGAACAATGTAAAATAGGAGAAATTTCAAGAATTTCAGAAAACTCTGATTGTGGTAGCTTTGGAAACGGCGAATTAGATGTAGCCACCTGGACGTTAATTGGCCGACCGGATCCAGCAGCAAAATATGCCCCTGAAAATATGTTCGATGGGGATACTTCGACTCTCTTGCATTCGAACTCACTTGATAACGACAATAAGGGCGTCGAAATAAATTTCTCGGAGTCGGTTACCATTAGTGGCATACGATTGCATACCCGACAGGATTGCTGCAGGCACGGTTCAACATGAAATATGTTTTACGGCCTGTTAATTTACAATACAGTCCGATAGTTTTTTTCTTTACAGCCTTTTTCTTGACAAAAATCCCGTTACTTGAATATTTTAGGTCCTATGAGTCATGCGAAAGTGTCAAGAAAAAAGCGACAGCACTGTAATGAGTTAACCCATAAAAGATAGTATGTCCAATTTCCCACTTGAATTGAAACGCGTTCTTTATATCGTTTGTTTTATTTAATGATATGACAATTTAAATAAACATAGACTCATCAGGTACAACCCTTCGCCGTTATGTTTTACCCAGTTATCCTTAAAGGTTTTCCGTTCGCCCTGTTATCTTTTTTTCGGAAATTTTTTTTTCTCCCTAATACATATATGTATATCTGTAACTATGCGCCGTTATCTTTAAATTATCCGTTATCTTTCAAAATTGATCTAATTTTATCTACAAAAAAATGGAATTTTTTAAAGAGATCGATACAGTGAATTTTGGCTTTCTACGGATATTATGGACTACCATATGATATGCGCCCTTATCTTTCAATTATGCGCTATCTTTCAAAATTAATCTAATTTTCTTTTACAAAATGGGAAGTTTTATTTTTGCTGAATCCAGGTTTAAGAGATCGGTACAGTAAACTTCGGGTTTATGTTGATGATGAGATGGTGGCCACAACTTCCGATAATTTTGGAACTGCACCGGAAGTAATGAATCTACTAGACTATGCGCTAGATGAAAATGCGGTAATAACAGGAACAAAGCTTGTTTTAAAATTTGAAGATACCGAGAACCCAATGCAAATCACGCAACTTTATGTCGACTATTGTGGTACTAGTACTAATGTTCAAACTCCCAACGGTATGTTTTTTGAGTTTTTGTATGAGACCCGCGTTGCTACGATTTTTTTCATATAAGTTAACCCGTATTCGTCGCTGCAGCAATATGTTGTTTAAAAAAAAACTTTAAAGTAAATAATATACTAGTATAATTTAGTAGTTTAACTGAATTATAAGCGCGCCTATTGGCTCATGTTTTTTTATAGGCGCCTCCTATTGGCTAGCGTCCTTTAGCACGCAAACAACTCACCGCGCTGCTTATAATAAGCAGTTACAGACGGTAGCGCCGTGGGCGCGGAGCGTCTGTAACTGAATTACAAGCGCGACTATTGGCTCATGCTTTTTTATAGACGCCTCATATTGGCTAGCGTCCTTTAGCCACGCAAACAACTCACCGCGCTGCTTGTAAATTACATTATGTAAGTATATAATATAAAAGTATAATTTAATAGTTCATAAGAATATGTAATATAAGTTTATAATATAATAAAATAATTTAATACACAGGTTGCGCCGTTAACCGACACCCCGTTAACCGACAGCGCCTACGCTATTTGCCGTTAACCGACAGTTTTTTGGTCAAAAGTTTTCCAGAAAAAACGCCCACGCATGTATCCGTTAACCGACAGTTTCCGTTAACCGACAGTTTTTTTTTTCGATTATGTTTTTTTTTTGAATTTTACGCATTAACTCTCNTAATGCAAAGCAGTGATCAATTTGTGATCATTTTACAATCTAGAAGGCCAAAAAATGAATTGAAATCCTTATTTTCCGTTAACCGACAGCCCTATTTTCCGTTAACCGACAGATCGTGATTTTTCCAATTTTTCCGCGATTTCGCCTACGCATGTCTCCGTTAACCGACAATTTGCCGTTAACCGACAGGTTTTCAAAATTTTTTTGGTGTCGGTTAACGGCGCACCCTGTGTAGTTTATAAGAATATGTTACATATTATATGTAGTATAAGTATATAATGTACTAGTATAATTTATACAAGAATATGTGGAACTTTTAAAATTTCACATGACATTATGTTTTATTAAAGTATATACGTATATTTTAATTTCACATGACTTTATGTTTTATTAAAGTATATACGTATCCTTTAATAATACATAATGCCATGTGAAATGTAAAAACTTCCATCTCTTGTTGTATAATGTACTTTAAAGCTATTTCGTATAGGTTATTATTTGAAGGTTATTTCTTTTAAAAAACATGTCGTACCTCTCCTTAAATGGAAAAATTAAATATACACATTTCAAATACGTATTTTAAGTACATATTACGTCATTAAATGAATATTACGTAAATTATGTATATAGTACTACCAAAAATCTGCTTAACATTACTTAGTCAACCCCGTGTATATATCCGTTATGTTTTTGAGTGCGACAACAGTTTAGTTATTTAATTGTCTGGCGACGGGGCAGCCCCGCAAAGCGGCTACATCTAATTCTAAAACTTTTATTTCTAGAAAATGAATGTGTTAAAACTTCAACGTTGCCAAATAAGACATATCGAACACTATCTCAACTGAAGAAAAACTGGAAATTATCGTTTGATTTTCGACTTTCTCGGGCACCGGTAGACGGAGAATGGGACGATATGGTTCACGTGACTTCAGGTGCCTCTCTGATTGGCGGTCTTGATCGAATGCCGAAAATACATATCGGATATATTAACGGTCCGGCATTTGGTTTTCGGTACAGTGACAGTGACGTATCAGGTAGCAACGAACACGCTGGTAATAGGCCATGGAATTATGAGGAAAATCAATGGACAAATATTGAAGTCACCAGTGTAGTCGCAGAGGGCGCGACCGATGCAACAATCGTTGTTAAAGTCATGGTTTTTATTTTTACAATCCTTATATCTATATTTCGTCAAAAAATATAACGCCAAAAAATCTTTCGTCAACATATAAATTCGTCAACAAAAGTTTCTTCAAAAAATATTTTTTCAAAAAACATTTCTTCCAAAAATATTACGTCAAAAATTATGCCTCGAGAATATTTCGTCGTAAAATACGTCGTTAAAAATATTTTGTTTAAAAATATTAGGTCAAAACTTTTTCGGAAAAAAATTTCCGCCAAAATATTATGTCAGAAAAATTTTTGCTGCAAACATTTTGTTAAAAAAATTTATTCAAAAGTGACCGAATGGTGTATATTTAGTTTAAATTTTTTTCTTTCAAATTTTTAATCATGTTCGAAGTGAACAATGTTGAAGAATGGAGAGCAACGGATCAATCACCAGAAGAATTTTCGAATGTTCGACTTGATTTTCAGGATCCGTTTTCGGGCGCCGATGCGGAATTTTGCAACATCAAATGGGGCGATTACGACCCATCACAAACTGAAGTATTTTCTCAAAGCTCTAAAGGTAACATTTTTGTATAAGAGGCCGCCAAACAGGGGCAAAATTTGTCTTTTTCGCAACATACCTTAATTGGCGCCCATTACATTGTGTCGGCTTTTTACGAAATGAAACCCACCCTTGCTTGCCGATGTCCCTTTGTGTCTTTGCCCATTACACATTTTTCTGCCTTTTCAGGTTAATATATAACACTTATAAAATATAGCGTGTCCAAACGCAAACTGCTGGGTCCTGCAAAGTGGCGCGTGCGTCCTTAAAGATACGGAAGATTGCGTCAAAATTGACTGTCTCGGTGAACAAGTAAAAGTTTCGCTTCACAATAATGTTTTTGACGCGAAAAATCTGGGAAAAGTCACGACGCATGTAACACCGACACTTACCGCCACTAGTGGAGCCTACAACTTCGAATCTGTTTGCAATTTGGGAGATTGTGGCATGGACGCCACAATAGAAAATGCCCAGTAAGTAAAGTAACAATGAAATGAAAATGTAAATCAATATGAATTTTAAAAATAATTAAAAAAAAAATTTTTTCAAAAAGTCAAGTCAAGTCTTCAAAAAGTCATTTCAAAAAGTCAAGTTTCCAAAATTATTTTAAAAATAATTTAGAAATAAATTTTTTGAATGATTAAATTTTTTTTAATGGTTCAAACATGTTTTTAAATAATTTTAAATAATTAATTANGCGGGCAAACCCGCCGGATAACGGCGCAGGGGTGTAGATGTGAGTTTCAGAAAAACTGGAATCAACGCCGCAAACAAACAAAAAAAAATACCGGCAATTTATGTGATATGAGTAGTACAGTATGAGACTCATACTATGAGTAGTATAGTCAATACTAAAATATCATAAATATAATTGATTTGATCACATATATTTCGACATTTAAATCGTCATCGTCAGGGTACGATTTACATGTCGAAATATATGTGACAAAATCAAATCAATTATGTTTATAAAGAATCAGTGAAGCATATGAATATAAATATAATAGTCTTTAACTCCTAAAGATCCCAAGTGGCATATAATCCATAAACGTGCAAATTTGGACAAACCGCCCTTGCGGCCATGTCAAGCTCGATTTTTTACAAAAAAGAAAATCAGTTTCGTTTTATATTTTTTCTCATTTAATTTTCACCCGTTTTCACTGATTTTCGTTTTGAGTTTTTCGATTGAGTTCGGTTTACTAGCATTTTCGGTCGATTTAGTGCCTTTTGTGCAAATTTGCACCTTTGTGACAAAGGCTTTGTCTCCCTGTGAGTTAAAATAATGGTGCATTATTACTATAGACTAAGTACACTGTCTATACAATTCAAGACTATACAGTATAGTCTATACAAGTAGTGGCACTAGTCTTTACTATCTCGCAATTAATTGTAGTGTATAGTGTTATATAGTGACTGCTATATATATAAAAAACACCTTTACGATACGGATTATTATTTGGTGTTTTCAAGCCAATGAGCATGGCATTTAAAATCGCCCGAGTTCGCGCAGAACGTTTTTGTATTTTTTCTTCATTTCTGATAAATTGATATGGTCGTCTGTCTGGACACTATTTGGAACACTTTTATTGACCACTTCCAAAAGTGCTTCAATTCTATCTTTTCCTCGCTGAAATCGTATTTTTTTTTTGTTTTTGTAATTGCTTTAATAATTTCTGAGATTTAAAGATTTGACCCCAGCTCCTCTTCGTATTGATTACACGCGCATTTTCAGCCCCGCTTTTCGGGCTGCTTTGCCATAAGACTGGTTATATGCGCTCTGTCAGCCCGATTCAAACTAATTTCAACGACAAGTTAGTAAATCATAAAAAAGACAAAAAGCATTTGTTCTGAATTTGAATTTATTAAGAAAAGGATTACAAAAGTTTCACGTTTTCGTGCAGTCTCAAAAATTAAAAAAAAACAAATTCTCATGAAAGCCAGAAATGTCGGAATATTTTTATTAAAGGGAAATTCCCGTTGGCGAGTATCCATATCCAGCCGTACTAGGGCACGTTTTTGCCGCATCGCAATCGGCAACTATACACATCTGAATGGCACACTCGATGATTTGGTCGCCACCAAGTGTGTTGATTATAAATGTTTGATACGAAAATCCTTTGGAAAAATCAACCACGGCACTTTCGGAGACAAATAAATTCTCCGAAAAACATTTTTCTTTCACAATAAACACTCGGTAAGGCGCATTATTGTTGCTTTTTTCGGGTTTGTTATCTTGATATATTTTCGATTAATTTTGTTTTATCTGAGTTAAATGTCTGAGTAAAATGTCTGATTAAAATGTCTGAGTCAAATGCTTGAGAAAAACGCCTGAGTAAAATGTCTTAGTAAAATGTTTGAGTAAAATGTCTGAGTTAAATGTCCGAGTAAAATGTCTGAGTTAAATGTTTACGTGGAACTCATAAGTACACTATCGGACCAAAAGGTCGGAGTAAAATGTCTGAGTTAGATGTCTGAGTAAAAGTCTGAATAAAATTTCTAGGTAAAGTTTGTAGAAAAAATGTTGGAGTTAAATCTCAATGAATTTTGGAGTAACATTTGAAAAATTTTGCAGTGAAAAGTTACCTAATGAAATGTTTGAGATAAAGCAAATGCGCTTAATGCTAAAATGTACTTTACATTTTGTGATACATATTTTTGTTCAAATTTTCAAGTTTTCATTATTTCAATATGTTCAATGACAAACCCAAGCTTGTGTCGTCTACGTGGTAAATATTGCACTCTTTAATATTAAATTTGATTTGGCTCCAAAGGTCGGTGACCCTCCACGTGACCTTGACATTCATTCGATCGCCCAGTGCCACCGACTGACCGTCATTATTGTTCAAAATCAAATCAAAACCGGTTTTAAGATTTCCAGTTTGTTCTTTGGTGCCCGAGATTGTGGGCGCTTCTTTGACCTCGAATGATTGGCTCGTTAATTGAACATCGACCGGATATTTGCACTTGAGGGTCAGCGACATGCCTACTGGCCCGGTCTTCAAATTCATTCCCCCCGAAACTATTATACTAGTCAAATCGGATGTACTTCGGCGACCACGAATATGTCCGGGAAGATTAAATGTTTGTGTCAGAACCAAACTAAATTATATTTCAAATTAGTGTTTCCCTGAAAAAAGGAGTTTTAAGCTACATGTTTATTCAAAAAGTTAAATTATTTTTTAACTATTTAAACATTTATTGTTTAACGTTTTAAGAAATAATTTTCTCAATAATCTTTAAATCATTTTTTTTTTTTAAATCATTAAACCCCCAACCACAAATAATCAGCGGTACCCCAACCAAAAACATGGACGTTTGTCCCTGTTTTCTATTTTCACTTCTGAGAGTCTTCTCTGATCGTTCATAATTCGCACGATAAGCAAATCGATGGTCCTAAATCGAATGGACACACTTTCGAAAGGTCTCCGACCACCCTTGAACACTTTTTGGCCGATTTGACCACAAAAAGACAAATTTCATTTAGCTAATTTACCGATTAATTGCCGGTTAACCGGAATGCCTAAATGGTTAACTTTTTTTAAATTTTATCAGAATTTTACTACTTACCACATTTAGAAAAAAAAACATGTTTGAAAAAAAGGAGTTTTTAATGCATTTATTACAAAAAACCTGTTTTTGGCCGTTTACCAAGTTAAATAAATCATTAATTACTCGTGATTAAAAAAAATATCATTTATTTGTTCTGTGTTTTACGGGTTCACAATTGCTTTTTCTATGTTGGATTTCACTGTCAATTAATTTAATAAAACCGAACAACAACAAAAATACGTGTATTTCTGGTGTAGGGACAACCGTCCCTGTTTTTTGGTTGGGAGTTAAAAAATAATTTTTAGATAATTTTAAATGTTTGTATCAATATTAATTAATTATTTAAAATTATTTAAAAACATGTTTGAATCATTAAAAAAAAATTTTATCATTTAAAAAATTAATTTCTAAATTATTTTTAAAATAATTTTGGAAACTTGACTTTTTGAAATGACTTTTTGAAGTCTTTAAAAAAAATTTTTTTTAATTATTTTAAAAATTCATATTTATTTACATTTTCATTTATGTATATTTACTTACTGGGCATTTTCTATTGTGGCGTCCATGCCACAATCTCCCAAATTGCAAACAGATTCGAAATTGTAGGCTCCACTAGTGGCAGTAAGTGTCGGTGTGACATGCGTCGTGACTTTTCCCAGATTTTTTGCGTCAAAAACATTATTGTGAAGCGAAACTTTTACTTGTTCAGCGAGACACTCAAGTTTGACGCAATCTTCCGTATCTTTAAGGACGCACGCGCCACTTTGCAGGACCCAGCAGCTTGCGTTTGGACACGCTATATGTTATAGTTGTTATATATTAACCTGTAGGAGCAGAAAAAATGTTAAATGGGCAAAGACACAAGGGCAGCGCCAAATAAGGGTATGTTTCATTTCGTAAAAAACGACAGAAAGTAAGGGCGCCAATTAAGGGTAGGTTTAGAAAAAGACAAACTATGCCCCTATTTGGCGGCCCTGTACAAAAAATAATGTTACCTTTAGAGCTTTGAGAAAATACTTCAGTTTGTGATGGGTCGTAATCGCCCCATTTGACGTTGCAAAATTCCGCATCAGCGCCGGAAAACGGATCCTGAAAATCAAGTCGAACATTCGAAAATTCTTCTGGTGATGGATCCGTTGCTCTCCATTCTTCAACATTGTTCACTTCGAACATGATTAAAAATTTGAAAGAAAAAAAATTTAAGAGTGGTAACCACCCTAGGAATAACATAATCTAAATTTTCGTTTTAAGGCACACTAATATCAAGTAATATGCGTATAAAAGCTATAAGCGGCGTTTTCAAGTTCATAAGGATATGGTATGGAAACTCTGAAAAGTTGCAAGATTTTGTATCTAGAAATTAATACGCATTGGGGGAAGAATTTCGTCGCTTCTCGTTTTCACAATTACTTTCCTTCGTTTTCAAATTGTGCGTGTGTATAACATTTCTTTCGTATTTCTCTAAATTTACCATTGAAATTATGAAGGACTTTAACCTTATCAACATCTATTAGTAGCTAAGACCGTGCTCTATCGGAATTAGTTAAACGTTTAAATTTGAAACTCATCGGCGTCACTTTCAGTAGCCATCCCCTTTGAAGACGAGGAATTAACCAGCATAAAAAACGTTATTCTACGAAATTCCATTATTATTATTTTTTGATTGGTTAAATTCAAATTGAATTTGATATTATATCAATTTTNTTTAATGGTTCAAACATGTTTTTAAATAATTTTAAATAATTAATTAATATTGATATAAACATATTTAAAATTATCTAAAAATTATTTTTTAAATGATTTAAAAAAAATTAAAAATGATTTAAAGATGATTGAGAAAATTATTTCTTAAATCGTTAAACAATAAATGTTCAAATAGTTAAAAAATAATTTAAACATGTTAATTATTTAACAAGCCAAAAAAAACTTTTTGAATAAATTTGTAGCTAAAAACTCCTTTTTTCAGGGAAACCCTATTTTGAAATATAATTTAGTTTGGTGCTGACACAAACATTTAATCTTCCCGGACATATTCGTGGTCGCCGAAGTACATCCGATTTGACTAGTATAACAGTTTCGGGGGGAATTAATTTGAAGACCGGGCCAGTAGGCATGTCGTTGACCCTCAAATGCAAATATCCGGTCGATGTTCAATTAACGAGCCAATCATTCGAGGTCAAAGAAGCGGCCACAATCTCGGGCACCAAAGAACAAACTGGAAATCTTAAAACCGGTTTTGATTTGATTTTGAACAATAATGACGGTCAGTCGGTGGCACTGGGCGATCGAATGAATGTCAAGGTCACGTGGAGGGTCACCGACCTTTGGAGCCAAATTAAATTTAATATTAAAGAATGTAGTATTCACCACGTAGACGACACAAGCTTGGGTTTGTAATTAAACGTATTCAAATAATCAGAGCTCGAAAATGTGAACAAAAATATATATCACAAAATGTAAAGTACATTCAAGCATTAGCACATTTTACACAGACATTTTACTCAGACATTTTACTCGGACATCTTACTCTGACATTTTATTCTGACATTTTACTCAGACATTTTCTTAGACGATTTACTCAGACATTTTACTAAGACATTTTACTCAGACATTTTACTCAGACATTTTACTCAGACATTTTACTCAGACATTTTACTCAGACATTTTACTCAGATAAAATAAAATTAATCGAAAATATATCAAGACAACAAACCCCAAAAAGCAACAATAATGCGCCATACCGAGTGTTTATTGTGAAAGATAAATGTTTTGCGGACAATTTATTTGTCTCCGAAAGTGCCGTGGTTGATTTTTCGAAAGGATTTTCGTATCAAACATTTATAATCAACACACTTGGTGGCGATCAAATCATCGAGTGTGCCATTCAGATGTGTATGGTTGCCGATTGCGATGCGACAAAAACGTGCCCTAGTACGGCTGGATATGGATACTCGCCAACGGGAATTTCCCTTTAATAAAAATGTTCTGACATTTCTGGTTTTTATGAGAATTTTTAAATTTTTGAGACTGCACGAAAACGTGAAACTTTTGTAATCCTTTTCTTAATAAATTCAAATTCAGAACAAATGCGTTTTGTTTTTTATGCTTTACTTACTTGTCGTTGAAATTAGTTTGGATCGGGCTGAGAGAGCGCGTATAACCAGTCTTATGGCAAAGCAGCCCGAAAAGTGGGGCTGAATATCCGCGTGTAATCCATACGAAGAGGAGCTGGCGTCAAATCTTTCAATCTTAAATCAGAAATTACTAAAGCAGTTACAAACACAAAAAATAGGATTTCAGCGAAGAAAAGAAAAGATTGAAACAGTTTGAAGTGGTCAATAAAAGTGTTCCAAATAGTGTCCAGACAGACGACCATATCAATTTATCAGAAATGAAGAAAAAGTAGAAAAAGCGTTCTGCGCGAACTCGGGCGATTTTAAATGCCATGCTCATTGGCTTGAAAACACTAAATAATAATCCGTATCGTAAAGGTGGTTTTTTATATATAGCACTCACTATATAACACTATACACTAAAATTAATTGGAGATAATAAAGACTAGTACCACTACTAGTATTGTCTTGAATTGTATAGACAGTGTACTTAGTCTATAGTATAGACTCTATACTGATAATGCACCATTATTTTAACTCACAGGGGGACAAAGGTGCAAATTTGCACAAAACGCACTAAATCGACCGAAAATGCTAGTAAACCGAACTCAATCGAAAATCGTTAAAACACGGGTCTAGTCAAATTTCATGAGAAAAAATATAAAACGAAACTGACTTAAAAAAAAATAATATTTATATTTACCATGGCCGCAAGGGCGGTTTGTCCAAATTTCCACGTTTATGGATTATATGCCACTTGGGATCTTTAGGAGTTAAAGACTATTTTATTTATATTCATATGCTTCAGTGATTCTTTATAAACATAATTGATTTGATTTTGTCACATATATTTCGACATGTAAATCGTACACTGACGATGACGATTTAAATGTCAAAATATATGTGATCAAATCAATTATAGTTATTATATTTTAGTATTGACTATACTACTCATAGTATGAGTCTCATACTGTACTACTCATATCACATAAATTGCCGGTATTTTTTTTTGTTTGTTTGCGGCGTTGATTCCAGTTTTTCTGAAACTCACATCTACACCCCTGCGCCGTTATCCGGCGGGTTTGCCCGCTCGTGCAAATTTAAAGATAACAAAATAAAATGCTAAATCTCCAATTTTAGGGTAGTGTGGGTCTAAATTTCCCTTTTAAAACTGTTGTTCGCTTCCGGTTATTTCCGGTAACTTCCGGTGACTAGAAAAAAAGTAAAAACATAGTATGCGGTGTAAATTAAATTGGATACCTCGAAAAAAATTTAGTTCTCGGAAAAACCACGATATAGGTTTGCTATAGTATCAAATTTAATCAAAAAATAATCAAATAAAATTTATATTTCTTCTGTATTGGAGCCATTTGCTTCTTCAGAAATGGTTAAAGTTGGTGTTTTAGCAGTTAAACGTGAAAATAAACGCAAGATTTCACGACGAAATTCAAAATACAGAGTTTAGAAACGACTTTTTAGAAGGGAATGTTACCTCGCCGATCTTACTATCTGATTCTGATATCCATATAATTTATAATTTATATGATATAAAGTATATGATATCCTATCTGTGGTAATTACCTCAAGCCTTTTTCAAAAATATGACGCACAATATTAAAATATAGACTAATAAAAGGTATATACTATACGACAAATAGTTATATCGTTACTTTTAAAATTTTTTGAAAGTTTCAAGAGTGATGGGTCTATACGGTATAGACTATACCCCGGTATACCGTATCTATTTACTTTAATTATTGATAACAAAAATCGCTTTTACAATCATAATTGCTGAAAACGTAACACTTGAACCACGTTCACTATTTGATTTCTACGAGAACGTCGTAAAGTTGTGATCGCAATTTCTAAAAATGCGACTTCTAAAAATTTCAAAACTCTGGTCTGGGTCTCTTTGAACGTAAATTACACCATTAAGGAACGAGTTGCTGCTCGTCAAAAGCAAGAGAAAAAATGACGAATTGCGTATGCCTTTGGAAACCCCTTTTCGCATATCATCAAATAACTCAACAATAATTACTGGAAGATAAGTTATGCAAACAACCAATACTACACCGGAGTTTCCAAGTGTACTGAAACAAGTGTATAGAATGGGTATAGTATCCGGAATTGGCACAGGCCGTATATGCCATACCGTGTTAGTACCGGTGTGGGTAACGCGTTTGTAACCAAGCTAAAGGCTAAGTTATGGGCCATAACTCAATATACGACGAGTCCCGTTCAGATCGGTGACAAACTCGTTACCCACACCAGTATCTTTCCATCCGATTTAATCGTACGGACTATACGGAATTAACAATACTATGATAAGAATACTATGTCAAAACTCTTTCCATAAACAAAAGTGTCCGCATAAGTCTTATTGCTTTGGCTTGTTCCAACCTGGATGCTCGTCGTTGTGTCTCAAAGTTGCCACGGAATTTCGCCCTTTGCCTATAAACCAGAAACACCCCAATGTTTGAAATTATAATCATCAAAATCGGTATGAAGAAAACAAAAACGGCCCCAATTGGATGACCAATTAACTATTTAGGCTTTTCAAAATATATTTATGTAGAGGCAAAAAACTACTGAGGTGATAAGGACGGGTCTGTGCCGTTGTTTACAAAGCTAACAATTTTTTGATATTAAGAGATATCAAAACCGGCAACCGGATGTCCATTTCCGTTTAACCGGAAATTAACTTTGACCACAAAATAACCGTCATCAATAAACCAAGCGAAAATACTGCCATATGGGGCTGTAAATTTTCTATTATAGAATATTAAAAATGGGGCCACGCGATTTATAGTCAAAAAGGAATATTTTTGAAATAGCCACTTTTTCATATTTGCCTTGCAATCGCACATAACCGTACGCGCGTTCAGTCAGGTCATCTATATAACCTGAAAAATCCAAATAAAATGGAGCACTTTATCATTCGGGCTCGCTTAAATAGTTATTTTCCAATTTATATACACCCCTTAATAAATACCTGTGATTTTGACACAAATTATTTTAACAAACTTGAGTTATCTTAACACTTTTTGTACGGAGACGTATCGCGATTTGCAATTATCTTACCACACGCTCTTCCCAATTATCTTAACATTTTTTGAGCATAAATATTTTCCGAAATTCTGGTTAAACGAGCCTTCCAACTAGCACTATGAGTGTCAATATCAGTGGTGATTTGTTTTGTCAAAAAAGTTAGCAAACGCAAAATAGTGTGTATTCTAAGACAATAAAATTGTCTACAATTTCGGCTGCAGTGAGGGCGACTGCTTTGAGTGCCGTGAATGTCTTGATCAGTTTAACTATTAATAATAAATTTTAAAATTGTATGTCTATGATACTCTCACAAAAATTCCCATAAACCAACTGAACATGATTGCAATATTGGTAAAACGACGAATATGATGCGGATTTATTGTCCAAGATTTTATAACAATAAAACGTTCAATCGAGTGAAACATCAGCAAGTACATGGAAATAATCATCGGACACCAACTGATAAATATGAAATGCAACCGAATGGGACTCTCAATAGCTAGTTCTTCAGAATCCAAACGATAAGATTTTGCTATTTTCCAAAATGTGTTGATTGATAAAAACGGAAGAGTAACTGTATATGGCGTCAGTAATAATATGGCAAAAAGATAAAAATGATCCTTATTTTTGTTACGATTGGGGACTCACAAACATTATTACAGTTGATGTGCGCACAACGCGACACTAAGACTTCCCAAAAACCTTCGCGTTGTGTGCGCATCGTCGCGTTGTGTGCACACCTGCTGTATATATTTATGTATATACTGCAGCGACCACTTCCAAAAAAACGTCGCGTTGTGTGCAGATCTACTGTAGTAATAATTTATTACCATTAAAAGAATATACTTATAAAGTGCACTGTTATGTGTCGAACAAATGTCTGTCCGATAACGGCGCAGATTTAAAAATTAATTTCAAATTAACTGTAGCCCTACTGTACCAATAAAAAGATCGACTACACAAATTGATATTTTAAAGTGGCAAATGTGGCTATTGCGTAATTTTGGTGTGCTATAAAAGGTTGATATTATTTAACCCCTCTACAACTAGAACCAAAAACGTCCGTATTGGGCGTAGGGGCTGTATGAGTACTACAAACGGCGTATTTTTAGTACTTTATCGACACTAATTGCATTTGCGGTGCCGAGATTGATAATATTTTTTTTCTTTGATAAAGATCAACCCATCCTCCAAAAAATAAATAGTATTAAAATGTTTGAGCAAGCTATCAAAACACCAAAAACAAACGAAATTGCACAAATGGTGCTTAACATAAGAATGGCATGTTTAGTAAGACAGTCGGCCAAGGGGTTAAGTTCAGTCACACGTCCATCCACTAAACAACCCTAAATGGAAGGTTTCAACATTATTCGATCAATTTTGTACCAAAATAAGTATGAGAATTAATGTGATTGTTTTTACGGGATTTATTTCGCATATAGTCATTCACCCCAGCCAATGCGTTTTATAGGAGTGGGGTACTTTCGCGACCACACCATTTGGTCGCGAATCGTTGTTCAAAAGATGGTTTCGCGACCACATGGTCGCGAAAGTGCGTTTTGGGTGAGGTTTCGCGACCACGTGGTCGCCAAAGTGTCTTTCGGGGGACGTTTCGCGACCATGTGGTCGCGAAACCATCTTTTACAGTCCATGCGCGCACAACGCGACAGCACACAACGCGACAGTGCGCACACAACGCGACAGGTTTTGGCCTAATGAAAAGTGTGCACACAACGCGACACTTTTTTTTATCTTGAAAAAATCCATTTTGTGAAAAATATAAATCTTTCATTACGAAAATAAAGCAAAAGTAGATTTAGTTTAGAAACGGTGATTTTTTTAATTCAGAGTTTTTTTTTGTCGATTTATTTGATCGCCATCAGTGATGGTAGCCGTCTGGGACGGAGCAAAAAAAAAAGAGTTTAAAGTTCAAACTTTCCAGGTTTACCAAACCAAGGGTGGCTAAAAATAAAATCGTCTTCAAAAATTCATCTCCAAAAACAGCAAAAAAACACTATTTTATACCTTGTAAGGTATTGAGTGATTGTTGTGCACACAACGCGACAGTGCGCGCACAACGCGACAGTGCGCACACAACGCGACAGGTTTTGGCCAAGTGAAAGTGTCGCGTTGTGCGCGCATGGACTGTAAACAACGATTCGCGACCAAATGGTGTGGTCGCGAAAGTACTCATAAACGGGTTTTTTTCGCGACCATTTGTGTACCCTTCACCGTTTTATATGCCAATGCGGACAATCTTCCGCAATATGTATTTGAAGGTTAAGGATTTTACCTCATTTTCCGTGAAGGGAATTATATTGTTAAAATAATAGTAAACATCAAATTTTGCGGAACAGTTTTCGATTCTTTTTGGAAGGACACATTTGATGCAGGGAAAGCAACCATGTGCATTTTTTTCGTATGAAAGAATACCATAAAGAATTTCAATAGTTTTTTCAGTTTCTTGACATCGTTCTGCGGAATCCAGGGAGCAAATTTTCTATTTTAAAGATCAGAATACATATTAAATTATAAATTGATTCGTCGTTTTATACACCACCTTAACAGTTATCATCCCACCAGTTATCTTGCCACAATTGGGTTATCATAACACTTTTTGAGCACTTTAAAGCACAAAGGGTGCGATAAGTATTTTTAATGTAGGCGGTTTTTAATCCCGTAAAAAAATTCAAAATCGGTGGAATACAGGATTCACGTTATTTCTTGCTCTAATTTTGCTCCGCGAAAAGTTGTTTTTCTTTTTGATCACGTGCTTAAAAAGGAAGAAAAAAAAGCCGTGGAAGACTATTTTCGTGGAAGACTAATCTAACCTGGCAAATATGAAGTTTTCGTTAAATTTGATAATTCTCTGATTGAATATTAATTCTCTGATATTTTTTCGTTTATATTTTTCTCTTTAATTTACTATTTTTTTCTTTTTTTTNGTTAAATTTATATATTATTTATTATGAACGATAATTAAACTTTACTCAAATATTCCAAAATTTGTGTGTAAAAAAGAGAAAAAAAAAGTAAGGGATTGAAGTCCTCCTAGCAAAGCGGCGCGCTCATTGGCCGTAGAAATTTGAGCCTAACCTACGGGTCTCACGCGAGACCCAGAGCAAGAAATAGCGTGTAACCATGGTATAAAACGGCACAACAGAGAAAAAATGCATATATTTAAATATTCATGAATCATGGACCATGATGATCTTTCTGACAGTTCCTTAAATTCTTCCAGTGACATTGTTATATTTACAATTCCACTTAAATGTCGATCCATGTTTGTCACTCGATGTCGCAATTGACGATTAATTCAGCTTCACAACAATAAACTAACAATTGCCGAAAATATAAAAATTAAAATACTCCAAACGTCTTAGTCCAAAGTATTGGCCGACTACATAACACGAATCGTTCATAATTAAATTAACAAAACCACTTAACTTTTACCATAAAAGGTTTATTCAATTAAAGTAAGCCAAAAATGAGTACATAAGTATCGATGTTTTAATAAATTGTAATACTCTTAAAAAGCATAAGAACAAGATAAATCTAATTAAAGTTCCAACATATCTTATATTTAGTTATTGCGCAAGAAATCTTAAATGAAAGGATAATTGCTTGCTGTAAAGAAAATTACCTTTTTACAATGCTGAAATTTATCATGAAATTGTTCATGATAAATTTCAGCATTGTAAAAAAGGTAATTTTCGTTATAGCAAGCAATTATCCTTTCATTTAAGATTTCTTACGCAATAATTAAATATAAGATATGTTGGAACTTAAACTATATGTATCTTGTTCTTATGTTTTTTAAGAGTATTATAAGAAAACTCAGATTGAACAGAATTGACTATTTACAGCAAAGGCTTCGGGATAGTATGCATAGTTAGTTAAAGTTGCTTTGGAAGCTTTCTTTTTAAACGATTCACCGTCCATAGTCCAGCTTTCAAAGGCTCTAAAATTGAAAATGTTAAAAATTTTGAAAAAACCGACCCTTATATGGTGACCCGACCCTTAAATATTTAACGCGTTATAAGGAACCCAGGATTCGGAATTAATTTGATATAGACAGGGTGCGCCGTTAACCGGCCACTTGTTAACCGGACAAAAACCCGTTAACCAGCTATTTTTTTTCGTGGCCGGTTAACGGCGTAGGTACTTATTTTGTATCAGTTTCGAGATCACACTGGAATTTCTTACAAAATAAATCATATACGTAAACGAAGCAAAAGTAGTAAAACATGTCCATGGGATACAATGTTAAGGTCAGCGACCCTTATTTAGCGCGACCCTTATTTGGCGAAGGTGGCCTTTATTTAGCTACGTATTTGTTCTTTTTACTCACTTTGTCCCGGCACCAGTGGATAATGGTTGTCCCACGCCACCGATGTGGATAATTGAAGATCCAATAACAATTGATCGATGACCGAATCTTGTTGAAAGCATTGTTCCTATTTGCGTCCAGTGGTTAATATCGGAAGATTTGGTTACCATAGCATTTGAACTTCCATCGATCCAACCGCCTAAATAAGAATTAGTTTATCGATAGTTAGTTCAGAAGTGCTACAGCCTACAGGGGGTGCTTATTAAGGGTCGGTTAATCATTTTTGAAATCGACCCTAATTAACCGCGCGGTCCATGATCAGGTGAGTTTAGTCTTGTAATTGCATGTAACTATATTTTTGGCCTATGTATTGGATTTACTCATATGTTATTAAGGACTACTGACCCTTATTCATCACAAACGACCCTTATTTACCCCCTCCCCAAGTACTTACCAAAAATGTACATTTCATCGGCAAAGTTCACTGTTGAATAATAAGAGATATTAGAAGCAGCAAAAGGATAATCGGCCAATTTTGTCCAAATTTCCGAAAAGCGTGCCTCAACGTGATTGTCGGCATTACTACCGATGGCAACTGGGGTATTACGCAGCTTCCCCAAACTAGTGTAAGCATGACTGTGATTGGTCGAACTTGAATTGGTCACTGTCTTGCCATCAAATCTTAAAAAACGTTTTAAATTTTGCAACATTTTTTTCTAAAATAATATTGGGTTGGACGCGCCTACGGATGAATGTCCGTGCAACAAAAAAGGGAAGAAATTGTATTTGTCGATTTGGCGTGGCTAGGTAACGCGGCCAATATTACGTTGGCCAGATTGTCCGCGTAACAAAAAAGAAGAAATTGTCACTTGTTGTTTCGCGTTGTTAGCTTACGCGGCCAAT
>SCLG01001917.1:0-11406 GCA_004367875.1 Oikopleura albicans
CTCGACGCCCTTCATTACGCCGGAATGCCAGATTGTGATATGGAAGAGCTCGAATGTCTTATGGCTGGTCTCATAAGGTAATTTACCTAATTTTTTTCAAATTAATTTCTATAGAAATACCATTAAAAACAATTGTGAAAACAATTACAAAATC
This sequence comes from Oikopleura albicans, assembly GCA_004367875.1. NCBI lineage: Eukaryota > Metazoa > Chordata > Appendicularia > Copelata > Oikopleuridae > Oikopleura > Oikopleura albicans. Next base: position 155 of record SCLG01001917.1, read on the forward strand.
GAAAGAAAATGATAACAAAAAAAAAAACATAAAAAGAGGCAACTAATACGAGAAAAATGTACATGGGGGTTGGCGATAAGGTCTGGGATTTGGTCCGTTATAAATGCTCATTTTTTTTTGCAGTAAGGTCTTATGGTAGCTTATGATAGGGACATATGGACTTTTTTGTGACTACATGTAAGGTCCAATGTTTTTTGTAATCAGATTTTTTTGGCATAAGAAAAATCGATAAAATCATGTCTTTTTAGACTTTTTTTTTAGATAATGACCACCCCTAAGAAAACAAAACATTTCTTAATTTTTATATTTTTTCTCATTTTCAAGCAATTTTTCTCGTTCTCTTTTTTTTCATTTTCCCCTTTTTCCTCAAAAAATTTCAAATAAATTTATCTCTCTTTTTTGCATTTTCTCTTTTCCTACAGGAGGGTCTGGTTATAAGGTCATAATATGTGACCGTTATGAGGTCAAGTCATTTTTTTCAAGATAAATCATGTCTTTTTTTCACTTTTTTTGGGTTTAAATTTAGAACATATACGTTTAGAACGACACGGGTAAAAGACGGGTAATAATTTTTTGGACCTTTTTGGACTTTTTTCTTGCACTAAGGTCAAGTCATTTTTTGGGGCTTGACCTTATAACCAGACCCCTGTTTTTTCATTTTCCATTCATTTTGTAAACTCGTTTTTAAACGTATGATTTTAGTCACAATCTGATTCGTGGTTACATTTCGCATCAACACAAGAAGGTCGTATTTTCCCGAAAGGAGCCATTTCCCAAAGTGTCGAAATGTCCGCTTTTGCACGTGTGATAACCCGCACTTGCCGCCACCACTGCCGAACCTGGACGTAACTCTTTGGGAAGAATGTTTTGTACAACCGGAATTCCCTGTTTTTTCCTTATTTCGTTCATCTNGAAGGAAAAATTTTCTAGGTCAGTATAGATTTTGATGCGGAATAAAATCAACAGTATTTCTGACTGGCCATTATGTGTACATTTTAGACGACGACAGAAGAACTCAATCGGCATCAAAAAGAAAATGAAAAACTTCGAAGTAAAAACGAAAAGTACAAAAAAGTGAGTCAAATCATATAAGGTCGAATCTATAAGGTCTGGGATTGGGTCCGGTAGCTCTCAGGGGGAAGGACTTTTTGGGAACCCGTAGGAGGGAAAGTGTGTGTAAATAAACACTCACTTAAAAAATTCACAATAATTCGCAATAATTCAAAAAAACTGGTATTTACTGGCTTTAGCCAAGTTGTAGAGCTCATCAAACTACGTCGATCTGACTATTCAGCAATAGATTTGGGCCACAAGGGCCCCCTAGAGAGCTGTTTGAAATCTCCAACCTAGGTAGACGCAAAAAACACCGTCAATCAAATTTTCTCGAAAAGTTGAGGGGGTCAGCAATACCCGTTTTGCCCTACGGGGCCTCCATATGCCTTAAATCGACGAAAAAACAAGTTGCGTGTCTATATACACGCACATCCCCCTGGGAGTTAGGAACTAACGGCTAGGTAACCAGGTTTTTTGGGAAAAATCTTGAGACAAGGAGTTTTTTTAATGATTGTTTATGACAACCTTTCTGTAATATTCCCAGAGTGTCATTCACTTAAAATTATTCACGTTAGCACGTATATAAGTGTTAATATAAAGGTAACACACCATGTAACCAGTTATCTTAACTGTTTTGCTGAAAAACTTTTAATATAATTGATTTTTGTTAAGATAATTGGGCTCTAGCATTTAGTAAAATAATTGAAAATTGCGATGCAAAATTGGTACAAAAAGTGTTAAAATACACTAATTTTGTTAAGATAACTGGTGTTACGATAACTGATGTTAATGTAACTGTTCAGTATCGATATACTAAGCACTAAAATATACATTTGTAGCAACTAGAAACAATGAGCGATAAGGTTGAAATTGCCCAATCAAAAGTCGTCGAACAAATCGAAAAGTACCAAAAATTGAACGAAAAAACGACCTCCGAACGAGAAGCCTTACTTTTACAAACGACCGAAGCAAACCAACTAAAAGATGAACTTCAAAGTCATGTCACCAACTTGGAAAACGAGGCAAAAGAGGTACGTACGGTAGTCCATATCTGGTTAGAGAACGGTTTTAGCAAGTAAAAAAATACATATATGTNTAACCCTCGATCTCATTCAACATTGGGTTCACTCACGCAATATTCTTCTTGTCCGTACAATGCCCGTGGTTAATCTGACCAACGAGGAAAAAGACGATATTGCGCGGAACTGTGCCCAAGCAAATACGACTTCTGTTTTGGATACGGTGAAATTATGGATGAAAACGCACCGTCCAATGGGGAAGGGATGCTACACAAATTAGAAAATACATTTTTGTTCTTTACGTCAATTTTATTATTAGTATAAGGGGTCTAGACCCGTCTGGTTATAAGGTCACGAGGTGTGACCGTTATAAGGTCAAGTCATATTTTTTGCACTAAGGCCAAGTCATTTTTTCAAGATAAATCATGTCTTTTTCACTTTTTTGGGTTAATATTTAGAACTCGACATATACGTTTAGAACGACACGGGTAAAACACGGGTAATATTTTTTTATAAAAATCATACAGGGGGGTATGGTTATAAGGTCACAAAAGGTGACCGCTATAAGGTCAAGTCATCTTTTTTGCACTAAGGTCAAGTCATTTTTTTTCAAGATAAATCATGTCTTTTTTCACTTTTTTCGGATGNACGTCAAAGTATCGTGATATGAAGAAACAGGCTCACGAAGCGGTAAAATTGATCCAAAAACAAGACAAATCTGAAAATTCGGAACTGGGTGATTTGAGGAGTGAAAACATTCGTTTGGCCCAACAAGTCGAGGACCTAAATTTGCAATTTCTTCAACAACACATAGCCAAAGCAAAAGACTTTCAAAAATCCGATTCTGATTCATTCGCAAACGAGGTCGGAATGATGGAAGCCGACGAGATCGCAATAAAGGTTAGGCCGTTTTTAGCCCGTCTAAAAAAATTACTTTGTTTTTTGAAGCGAGGATTCCGGGAAAACCTAACCAGATCTTGCCAAATGGTTTTTGGCATGAACCGAAAATTGTTGGGGCTATTTTTTGAAAAAAATTGGGACCGGTAACCAAACTGGATGTACCGGTAGTTATAAGTTAAAATACAAAATCGTCATATCTTAAAGAAATCGACCTTTTTGTAATTTTATTCTAGGATGTTTTCCGAGTAAAAAAGAATTCAAAAGTTACGACAAACTAGAGCTTAGCTTAGCTTATGTGGGTTAAGCCAAGCTAAGCCAAATAAAAATTCTGGCTTACATAAGCTAAGCCAAAACTTTTTTTGGCTTACATAAGCTAAGCCAAGCCAAAATATATTTTGGCTCACATGAGCTAAGCTACCTAAGCCAAAACTTTTTTGGGGCTCACATAAGCTAAGCCAAAGTATATTTTGGCTCACATGAGCTAAGCTAAGCTCAAAATATAAGCGGACTTTGACGAGACCCGCTACCAGGTCAAAATACACTGATTTTCACCACTATTTTGTTGGTGATTACATAACCGCATTTATAGTTTTAAATGAGCATTTAGTACGCTGAGCTAAAGTGTCAACATAAACAGCTGCAGGATTATCTGGACAGTCTTTTAACAACAATTCTGGAGCGCGATCCAAGGTAAGACTGACTTGCATGTTTTAAGAATTACACCACGCCGATTCCTTTCATAGAACGGTCACTTGAGCGTGTTATATACGCGTAATTAAATACAGACGGGTTGGTTGTAAGGTCAGCCATTTGGACCGTTATAAGGTCAAGTCAGTTTTTTGAGACGCATGCTTTTTTCGAAAAAAATCTTTAAAATCATGTCTTTTTACGTTTTTTGAATGATGTCTTTTAAAAAATTTTCTCCAGCACTAAGGTCTTATAAGTCGTCAAAATTTTTGTGATATGTTTAGAGGGGGTACTCCAATTCAAGGCCACCAAATTCCGGGTCGACTTGTAAGGTCAAATCAGTTTTTCAAAATGCATTAAAGTCAAGGCACTTGTTTAGACCTTGACCTTGTAACCAACCCGCATGTTATACCACCTGGCGGGTTATGTTACCAAGATTGGCTTACTATACCACTTTTTTGACCAAAACGTGTCAAGTTTTTCAATTAATTTACCGAACGCATTTGCAAGTTATCTTACCAAAGTTAGGTTGCCGTTTTTTAGTGTTAATAAATGATAACCCGTCAGGGGGTGTATAACAGTTCTTCGTTATCTCAATTAGCTATTCTATGCAAGGCGTAGGCCCCAGATTCACTCACCCAAATTCTAAAAAAAATCACAGATATTGATCAATATTTGTTTTTCTTTTCATATGAATCATAAGGTCCAGCTTGTTTGAACAGTTTGTTATCCAGCTGGCTATTTAAAAAAAATTTTCAAATTGAAAATTCCAAGCTCAATTGCCCTATTATTCATTTAGAAAGAAAAATAATTATTAAAAAAATCTTATTTCAGAATCCCAAATGTTTTTTTTTGCATGAAATTTAGAGATAGAACCCGTTAGTTTTGTTATGAACTCGTATGTACAAATATATACAGGGGGTACAAGTTAACCTAAACAAGTTTGAAAAGGTTGATTGGCTTAATATGAGACCTCTGTATATAATTGTCCTGGTTGTAGCGTAGTTTTAACATCAGATACACCGTATGCGCCGTTAACAGCCGCATTTTGAAAAATTAACTGCGAGATTTTTGTTTTATCGGGAATTAACCTACGCATTCTGTGTATTTCATAACCAGAAAAAACAGGACTAACTGCAACAAAATGGTAAACAAAACGTTATTAACAGCACATGCCGAATTGGACTCTGGAGTTTTCGTTTAAATATTATTTAGGGATTCAAAAGAAAATTATATAAAGAAAATATCGTAAGGGCTTTTAGGGTGTTTCTTTTGCTTCTTTAGATTTGGAAGGTAAATAGTTTGATGCTGACGGAAAATTACTTTACACAGTGTACATTTGTATGTAATAAATAAACGGCGTGCGCCGTTATGTTTCACTTTTTCCCGCCCACTTTTTCCCTTTTTTGACAAAATATTTTCCCCTAATATATATCTTTATATGTTGAGCCCTACTGCGCCGTTATGTTTCACAAAAAAAAATTCGAAAAATAGTGAAATATGAGCGGGAAAAAGTGAAACATAACGGCGTAGGGCTTAATGTATACAAATATGTATTTGGAGAAAATATTTTCTCAAAAAAGTGAAACATAACAGCACGGACGGGAAAAAGTTAAACATAACGGGGTGAAACATAACGGCGCACCCTGTGTATTCTAAAAAACACCACACGCAAAGGCATGTAAAGTAATTTTCGGTTATCAAAAAACAAAAACAAATTTGCGTAGGTACTACAGGTAGTTTTGGTTCGTTCTCTATGATAAAAATTTCANTTAGAAACGCATTATAACAGTAATAATCATGTTTTTACGTTATTTTCATTTTTGACCTTGAACTCCAATTTAAAAGTGGCCTATTTTGAGTACGGTAGGTTTAAAAAATTTTTTGACCGGCCAATAACAGTTTTTGGCCCAAAATTGACCCTGTATGTAATTTTCAGCGAATTCGAAGCATTTAAAAAAAATTATGTTGACCAGGAAATTACCCTAGTTATAGGCAGATTTATGGGTGGACTAAATTATGAAACTTTGATGAATTGTAACGTGTTCGAATATAATTAATTTAACACCAAATGTATTCCTTGTCCCACAATAATTTAATAATAATAACCGTATATTAACACCAAGTGTTAACGTTAATAACTACAGTCCCTCACCCAAATAGGTAACAACATGGTTCTGAAATTTTTGTTACCTATTTGGGTACTTGTTACTTATTTGGGTGGTTCGGTTTTCTAAGCCTAAAATGGTCTTTTTGATGTTGTATATACATAGTAGTGGCTTGTATGTATCGAGAACGGAAAACCCATTTTAGTGTGGGTCTTGAATAAAAAAATATTGATTGTTTCTCATAAAAAACTTTGACCTAAAAAAATTGTAAACCTATTTGGGTAGTTGAACTTTGAAAAAAAAGTTGTTACCTATTTGGGTAATTACGTCATTTGTTACTTATTTGGGTGTTACCTATTTGGGTGAGGGACTGTAATTAGTATTACCCATTAACAATCCTTTAAACTCTATCAAAACGAACATTTAGCCTGGATTTTCGACTGGAAAACCTTCAGTTAACTTTCGCATAACATGTTAACTTAAGCGCACATCGGGTATACTTATCTTATATGTTAATTATGATATACCAAGTATGAATTGTTTGCACATCGTTAGCCGACTTTCAAGAGAGTTGACACAAATATAATATCAGATTATGGGACGATATAAACTAACAATACATTTCCCCCAATTTATTGTTGAAATTAAACTCCGCTTTTTTCATGACAAAATGCACGAAATTGAACAATGGTGATTGAATAATTTACATAATATACCGTATGTTTGGTGTTCTCACAATGTGAGGTTCACATGTTCCCAATAGGTACCGAATGACTGCTGAAAATCATATAACCAGATGACTCGTTATAGGGCTAAAATCTCGTTATAAGGCTACTTTTTAAGAAACCGGTCGTCAATTTGAGAACTCGACGGTTTTTCGGAAAAATTGCACTAAAAACGTAGCATTTTCGAAAAATTTGTCAGAACTTGACACTTTTCGGTAAATTTGGTGGTAATTTTTGGTAAAATTTGTGCAAAAACCTGACACAGAGAAAAAAATCTTTAAAAAATGAAATCAAAACAAAAATAAAATTGACCATTGTATTTTGTGTGTCTCGTTGAGCAAATCATCTCGTTGCGTCAAAATTAAGTTTTGAAATTTTCATAGTGATAAATCAAAAAAAAATTACAAATCGCTGACAAAAATGTTGCGAGAACTTGACGGTGGTACGAGAACTTGACGATCGTGCGAGAACTTGACGGGTTTTGACAAGTAAAAGTGTCAAGTTCTAGTATCCACAACTGTATAATAAATACACGGGGTGCGCCGTTATGTTTCACTTTGTCCCGCAACTGCGGTTATGTTTCCCTTTTTTGACAAAATATTGTTCCCCTACTACATATATTTATATGTTAAGCCCTACGCCGTTATGTTTCACTTTTCCTCGCTCAGGCCATTATGTTTCACTATTTTTTCGAATTTTTTTGAAATACATAACGGCGTACCCTGTGTATAGCAATTTTTTGAAAAAAGTCTTGTATTAAAAAAAAAGAAATTGCGTAGATACTACATGTGGTTTTAGTTCGTTCTCTATGATAAAAATTTCATTTGGATGATTCATCGAAATCTAATGCACATTTAGAAGGGTGTTTGTTAATTATTAATCGTGGACACCCTAACGATTCTTTATTTAGCATACTGGAACAACAGCCAGATGCTAAGACTTCTATGTAGTGACTAACATTCGTCGTAATTCTGTAATTTACATATGTAACGTAGATAATATTACATATGTTTACTAATATATTCCTAAGTATCGCTTTTACGTATGTAAACATTTGTAATAATCCTTTCTTCTTCTCAATTTCAACTTATTGGAAAAAACGAAATGAACCATCCGATAAAGGTTAAGGTTAAAAAGGTTAACTCCTACACGAAGATGAAACAGATTTAAGAAAAAACCTACATGGCCCATTAACCCTTGTGCACCAAAGTGAATGGGTAAATTTTCAAATTAAATATCGTTTCAACAAGTTTCACTTTCTTCTTTTTCTGAATATAATATCGAACTTCAAAATTACTGTAATAGAGGATGGCAACTGATACCTCTTTATTATGATACAGAAACAAAATAAAATCTAGTTTTCAAGCACGCTTATAATTTATAAGTTATAATTTTTTTGATAAAGTCTTGCATATTATGCAAATTACATTATGCATAATCTAAGTTGAATTAATGAGGCGGGTCGAATCATGGTAGGGTATAAAAATTCGTGTCAAATTCGGGTAGGGTCCAAAAGTGACGACCTCTTATTAATATTATTAAGATAATAAAAATTAGTAATTTCAATACTGAATCTTTCGCGGGTCGTCCCTCTAATGGAAGTAAAAATTTTAATTTGGAAATGCTGTTCAGCTATTTGGTTTCCTATAAGTTATAACTTATAAACGGATTTGAAATCTTGATGACTTATAGGGTTTTTATAGAAATCCATATTTTTATTCCGTAGAAAAAATGCCAAATCTTATAACTGATCAGTATTTCAAATTGGGCTTGTTGGAGTTAAGCAACGGTAAATTTCAAGACTTACTTTCCAAAGGCAGATCCGCCCACGATTTCCGCGTCAGTCCTGTTCCTATTGTGCGTTTATTAAATGATACTAAATGCTTACTCGGCGAGGGGACGCACTGTAATGGCTTTAAAAAGAAAGCTAAAGGAGACAAAATTCGACAGTTGGATAACTTTTCCAACACTCGTATAATAAGATTAGAGATGGGCGGAAACCGTGAAGAATACACAACCTAACCAGTTCTGTTACCAATTTTTGTGGAAGGGTTTTACTATTTATCAATTTAACAATAATACTGGGACGGTATGTTTTGCGATACATTTGCCCATTCCTGCTCTCAACCTATTCTTATCTCCGATATCGAGATTTCAAAATCAATAAAACAGTGTCATACAATGTAACAATATAAAAATAAATAAAAATGTAGTCCTTTAAGTTATAGGCTATAACGGAATTTTAACCCTATAATTGATCAGACGTAGGCGGAATTGGCGAAATTTAACGTGATTTTAGCTCTATAACGAGTTTTTTCTGTTAAGGACCGGTCATACCTGTTGTTCACAGTTTTCATATTCTTGTTGATATCGGTTGAGCTTCATCATATAGTCTCAATATTTCTCTTTTGGACTAACGACGTTAGTCTAACGTCAAAAATATTGTTTATGACTCGAAAATAAACGAAGTATTTTTAATAAAACATTTGAAAAAAAAATATTTTTTCTGTCAATCATTTTTTTTTTATTGTGTGCTCTCTGAACAGAATCTGGTCACCTGTGATGTTTGAACATCAAATAGCGCACACTCAAAATATCAGTCATACCGATCAGCTGGACATTAAAGATATTTGTCAATGTGGACTTTTCAAAGCTAAATTTAGATGAACGATTAAATAAGCAGATGCAAACGGTCCCTTAGAATCTTCTCCGAAAAAACATGAAAATGATCCAGATTTAAGTAGCATTATTAAGTATAATATATTAACTCTCAGGGGAAGGAGTTTTTGAGAACCCGTAGGGGGAAATGCGTGTATATAAACACGCACTTAAAAAATTCACAATAATTTGCAATAAAAAAACTGGTAAAGCCAAGTTGTAGAGCTCGTCAAACTACGTCGATCTGACTATTCAGAAATTGATTTGGCCCCCCCTAGAGAGCTGCTTGAAATCTCCAACCTACGCAAAAAAAACAGTCAATCGAATTTTCTCGAAAAGTTGAGGGGGTCACTAATAACCGTTTTGCCCTACGGGGGCAATCAATATGCCTTAAATCAACGAAAAAACAAGTCGTGTGTTTATATACACGCACTTTCCCCTGGGAGTTAAAATGCACATGCAAAATGATAGTGCAGTTTTTGGTTTTAAACTTCAAACTTTAGACTGTTAACTTAACATAGTAACATACCGATAATGTTGAACTGGATGACATGAAAACTGCATTTTGTTTTTTTTTGTGACATACAACTTAAGCCAGTTCGCTTTTGTGAAAAAAACGTTGCAGTTTCAGCCCTTTCAAAGTTTCCACCCCAATATGTTCGTACAATGGTAGAATGCGTTGCTTTTTAAAAATGATGTTAGTTTTACCTCACGAATTTCATTCTTTACACTCTGTCGGGCATCTGTACGTTCGAGATCAGTTATAGTACAATTCGTATACAAGTACAATAAAATTCAAAATGGTTAATATTTCACGGGAAAGTTGTTAGGCGACCCAAAATATTTATTTTCTGGCAAGATAAAGGAACAAGCGTGAATTCCGGCCGGATAAAAGATCAAGTAGAAAATTCTGTCAGATAACGGCGTAAGGGGGTTTTTTTTGGAAAATTTTTAGCTACTTGAATCTAATTGGTCAATTTTTTAACCAATCAAAACGGAGTAAAATTTTGCTCTCGGGCGTCAGTGGTGGCGAATTGCTCTCTAGCGCCATGTCCCCCTAGTGGTCACTTTTGACATTCCTTATGCGGTCTCCCAGCCTTACTACTGTGGGCGTATGGTTGAAAATGCGTAGGCGAATCTAAGATAATGGAAAATAGGGGCGAAAGTATTGCGCAATACATGTGTTTNGCTACCGAAAGAAACAAAAAAAATTTTAGTCAACCCCAAGTATGCTATTTTTTCTCTTTTGTGCGGGAAAAAAAATTTTTTTTCCTCTTTTTTTTGGTTTACTTGGTATTATGAACAAACGGGGGAATATTTTTGTGTAGTTTTTTTTCTCTCAAATTAACTCATTGTTTTTGAATGAATAATTTTTTGTAGCGGTGTAAAAATCAATTTTGCCAAAAAAATGGCGCTATGTCTCTATCGGTTAACAATGTTTTTTTTCTAGACAAACTTTACTGTTTATTTCAGAAAAGTACTCCAGCAAAAATGACATCTCGCGAAGAGTACATCACCAGAAGTGGTGTCTAATAATTTCGATGAATTATGGAAAGACCACAATTCTGCAATTTGGAGACATGGTGAAGGACAAAATTGGACCTCTGAGGTGATGAGTATAATATTTGAGTATATAATTTCGCCGTTTGAACGGTGAAGGGTACTTTCCCGACCATTTGCTCGTGAAACCTCCCCCAAAACAGCCCTTCGCGACCATGTGGTCGCGAAACCTCACCCAAAACGCCGTGGTCGCGAAACGATTTTTTGAACAACGATTCGCGACCAAATGGTGTGGACGCGAAAGTACTCATAAACGGGTTTTTTTCGCGACCACAAATGGTACCCCACTCCGCTTGAACAACATCAGCTCTTCATCTCAATTTAGCAATAAAATTTTACTAAAATTATCGAACCTAAATGTATGAACTGTATTATATAAATTGTCTATTTTCGCTGAGATTCTTTCAACTAAAAAATTCCCCTCACTTGCGATTTACATCTAAACGCAAAATTGAAAAACAACAAAAATGAAATAAATGGGGTCGAAAGCCCATAACATGCAGAATACATGAAGCTTAAATACTCGAATATATGCGATTATT
>SCLG01001923.1:0-10150 GCA_004367875.1 Oikopleura albicans
ATCGCGCGATTTTTGGTTTTTCAGTTTGAACATACCAACTATAAGTCATATTTCACGTGCCTTGAAAAATCCTCAAGCTACGCAGGCCATTTTTAACCTGATCAGAACGCTCACTTTTTTTTCAGTTTCAATGCCGTTGTATATTTTCACCGCTTAAAAAGGCAGTACTCGCCTGAATACCTGGTTTAATGACCACGAATTATATAACCGCGTCACATGCGATACATAATTTGAAAAAATAGTACATAATTAAAACAATACAAATTGAAAAAAAAAATTCTAGAATGTAGTGAAATATTTAATTTTCCTTTCCATATACTCCCCATTTTCTCAGTCGCCATTATAAAATGAAAAAGAAAATTGGTGTATTCTAGAAACTTATTCTAGAAACTTACAGCGGATTTTCACGTAACTCACGTAACCCGTATAACTTCTGAACTTTTATATAAGTCTTATATTGAGAAGTTATGTTAATGTCTATGTTTTCATTTATTATAAAATTAATAATTATTAGTTAATTATTTATCGTCAATTAATTTACAATCAACTGTCGCGTTAAATCAAATATTTATGAATAATTTAGTAAAAAAAGGCTAATCTGTCGATAAGTTTTCCCATTTCATCATGGTCACACATTAAGTCGATGATTTTCACTAAATATGATAAATTATAATGAACTTGTTTCGATGACGTTTGTTCTGAATTGGAGTTTAAAATATTTCAAGGTGTGTCCAAATGATCCAACAAACCCAACAAACCCGAAAATATATAATTAGTTGAATTATTATAATTAATAATTAATTTGAATAAATTAAAATTGTATAAGTAAATGAATTTATAGGCTGTAAGTTGGTGCAAATTTTTAAACATAACCCTAAAAAACACAAAAATTACATGACCCATAATTAAACTCTTGATGAAAGAAGGACATACTTTATACTTTCGTGTGGGTTTACCGGTTGAGTTTCATGAAAATTGGCTGCGCGTTTCTGGAATAGAGCAATTTTCTCTGCCCAACTACCAGAAAAAAATAGAAAATTGGTTTCTTCTAGAAACGCGCAACCGATTCAAAATTAAGGGAAAATTGATCTTTGTAAACCGACAAGGAATACTAGAAACGCTCGGCGGCTTTTCATGAAACTCAACTGGTAGAATTTTTTGGTCAATTATCTAGAAATTATATTTTAAATTACTTATTTCACATCAACGTCACTTGAATTGTATATCACTCCGTACCAGATTAAGTCAAAACAAGATGTGACACATTCATGACACAAATACTGTGCCGGGTTAAAATAATACTAGCAAACTTATTTGAGTCAGAGACCTAAGTATTAACTCCTAAGTGTCCCAAATGGCATATAATCCGTAAAGATTCATTGGTCCAAATTTGGACTTAACCGGACTAAGCCGGAAATTTCACTAAAATGACCCCCATCTTCGATAAAGCCCGGTTTGCTATCATTTTCGGCGTTTAGTTGCCAGCATAACTTAAATTTAATATGTCCAATAAAATTACAGCTAACTCAAAAGTGTTCTTCTACTTAGACATCGTCCTTATAAAACGCAAAATTAAAATATCGAAGTCAAATTAAAATATCCAAGTACAAAAGCTGTAATTAATAATCACTCCGACTTTATCTTTTCATCACATAGGACTTGTAGTTATAAATGGCCGCGGGAAAAACAGTCATTCAAGCTGTTTGTTCAAGAGAAAATATTTTTTTTGTTATAAAAATGTGTTCGTTAAAAAAAATTTGAAACTTTTCAGACTGTTGGAATACAAACAAAAAATAGTTAAACATAAATAATAAAATTTCAATGAACGATCCAAAAAACTGAGAGAAAAATAAATGAAAAGTCATGAAAATACAACATTATTATCAAAAAATGGCCATTAATGGTAATTTTAAGAGTGGGAAAGTGTTTATCATTTCTAGAATAAGTGTATGTGCGGCAATGTGTGATGCGTCAGTCTAACAAAAAAAATACTGTCATCTGATTGGTCGAGGGGGTCATGACGTCACTATATAACATTATAGGGAAGGAAAATCTGGGTTAGGTCGCTTCAAACGAGTCCCACTCCTGGGCTCTAATATTGTTTCAAATAATTTTTGGCGCGATGTAAGGGACACCAATGGGGCTTCATCAACGATAAGGGGGTTTGATGAAAAACATAAATAAAGAGAAGCCCTTGGGGTTTAGCACGCCGCCTGAGGGTTTATCAGGCCGGTTTTGGAAGGAGAAAGTGTCCTGACAAACCCTCAGGCGGTGTATAACAATTTTTTGGATTTTTTCGTTCATTATATTATTTTATATCATTTTTTATAGTTTCAAGTTTTCTAGGGTTTTAACCTACGCACTACCCATGTGGCTTAACAGTTTGCATTTGACTTAACAATTTGCATTTGAATTAACAGCTTTTTTCGGAAAAAATGTGTTAAGTCAAATGGTTAGGTGGTGTATACAATTTTTCGCCAGGAAGTTTGATTCGAACCGTCTATAAGCAATTTTTGATTTAATTCTGTGTTCATGAGATATGAGGCAAATAGGCCGTTTCGTCACGATCGTCACAATTTGACGCCCAAGAGTTAAAAACGTAAAAAAAGAGAAAAAACTGGATTAAAAAATAAGCGCAATAATCATTTTGTATTTCAGTGCTCGTCTAAAGATTGTTTTCGTTATGACGATGGCAGAGCTCCGTTATTTTATCAGTTTAATGTGTACTTTTTATCCTATCGTATGAAGCGCATTTTATAGTCTTGTTTTAGTTTTTTTGTGTGTTATTTTTTTCGCTACATTCTTTACTGATGACTTTTTTTTGGACGATTGGCTATTCACAGTCTTTTTTATCATATTTATTTTTCGCCAAATTATTGCCTTTGTCTGTTGGTATTTTTTTTGTCAGTGAATCAGTACCCTGTTATAAATATTCTTGAGATAATACGTTTCTATTTCAAATAGTATTTTTGGTTGGATAAGCGTATAAAAAGAGAAAATTATTGAGGTACTGAAATAGAAATGTTTGATTACTCTACATGTAGTCTGTTTTCGGTCAAAAATTTTTCGATTTTACAAAAAAACGCCCTGTATATATAGGTTCAGTCTCATGAAAATCGGCTGCGCGTTTCTAGTATACCGTGTCGACATATTTTAAAATGATATTGGCCAATAGGAGCACCCCATTGCAAGAAAAAAGAAGAAAATTGCTCTATTCTAGAAACTCTCAGCCGATTTTCATGAGACTAAACCTGTAGCACGTTTCGTCCCTTATTTGGACCATTTTTTTATTTTGCTAAAAAAGCGTCCCTTAAAAAGCATAAGGGTCCCTTATTTGGACCATTTTTTTTTATTTTGTTAAAACAGTGTCCCATAAAAAGTACAACCGTCAGTTAAAAAGCACGAGCGTCCCTTATTACGCTGTCCCTTATCAGGCACACTCCTGTAAGATACACAGTAGAAAAGTTATTTAGTTTAATGGTACATTTTTTCTGAACGTTTATTATGAAACATTGAAACGCACCCAGAATAACGGGTCCTACGGGGCCTACGGGGCCTCCATATGCCTTAAATCGACGAAAAAACAAGTTGTGTGTATATATACACACACTTCCCCCTGGGAGTTAAAATAATGTTTATTTTGCCGTTGTACCCCCAATTTGCCCTAAGGCTCTTTTAGGGCCTTTTTTGACCCTTCAAAACTTTCTAAAACTCGATACAGACCTTCCTGAAAGTTCATTTTTCGACATTTTTGCAAACTTTTCAAAATCTTCCTTTTGGCAAACTATTCACTTTTATTTGCATTTAGACCAAATATGAGTAAAGGGGTTGAAGAGCTCAAATCCGAGCTCCAAGAGTGTAAAGATGAAGTCCCCCGGATGGTCGAACTCGGTGAAAAAATCGATGAAATTTTGGCAAAAAATATGGCAACTGGCGACGTCCTCGAAAAACTAAAAGAGCAAGGCACGCAATTGAAGAAAGATATTGAAAATTATAAACATATGTTAGAGGAGGCCGACGATCTTAGAAAGTCATGGGAAAAGGACGCCCGGATTAAAATCTATTTTGACGATTGTTTTTTTTTATTCTTGTGGCCCGTCCTTAGTCATCTATTTTTTGACTTGTTTTAAAACATGCTTTCGCTAGAGCTGTCCGACTCAGACCTTGGAAAAAACCATACATACAGTTGTCCAAATAAGGCCCGGTATTGATAAATTTCAGATTTTTTTGAGGAAAAATTAGTAGAATCTTCTGAAATTTACGTACATGGTGCAGTTAGGCCCGTAAATCGCATTGGCAAAGAAAATTTAAAAAATCCTTTTATCGCTAGATAGCATTTTAATTTGAAAATTTTGAAAAAGTACGTTATTTCAGATAATTGGTTCATTTAGATTAATAAGATACAGTTCATAATGAACATATTCGTTTGAAATTCACTTTTTAAAACTAAAAGTTTTAGCGAAAATTTTCATAATAATCCAGAAGCAGATTCCTTGTACGAAAAACGCGTAAAGAAGTAAAAATAAGTCAAAAAAAAAACAGCATTAAACGTTCAAAAATGTTTAAAAAAAAAGCTAGACCGCCTGAGATTTTGAGCTGAACTTATAAGTCCCTCACATTTACTGTTTTTTGAAAATAAGTGGTAATCGACCACGACGCAGCCAATGGTGATACTTAAAATTGTGCGCTACCAACCGGTTACAAATTAGCCGCATATAACCTGAAAAAAAATTTTTGCGCTCTCCTACATCAGCGTAATCGATCTTTTGCCACCCAATAATTTCAAGTGTCTGAGCTACTCAACCCTGAAATAAAAAGATCCGGATGGCGCAAAGTGGTCAACCACGCGGTTGAAAGTTTTAATTATTTGAAAATGACCCATATTGAAGAAACTAAAATGCGACAAGATTTTAAAAATCCGGGTTTGTAGGATGAAACCAAAATGGCGAATATTAATCAAAATCGACGGTTCAATGAAGCGGCAAATATCTTCGAGTTGCCAATTCATGATCTGGTCAACATGAATGAAAAACACATTTCACTCGCGAAAACTGTCAATGATCGAGTCAAATTCACCCGATATGACGTACGTTATTATCTTCATTATTTTTGTTTTATTGATTAGTAACAAGAAAATTTTAGACCCATTAAGCCGTAACGGTAATTTCATGTGACAAATGTAGATTTTGGCCGTGACCACATGTCTAGTATCAAATGAGTAATATCATTTTGGATCATATTCATATAACCTTATTAGGGGATCTAACCAGTTATCTTAACACCGAATATCTTAACAAAGTTTGGTTATCTCAACCATTCTTGACCAAAACGTATTGCGATTTCCAATTATCTCACCAAACCGCGTACCCAATTATCTTAACATCTTTTTAGCAAAATAGTCTCAGGGGAAGTGCGTGTTTATAAAAACACGACTTGTTTTTTCGTCGATTTAAGGCATATAAAGGCATTCATGGACGGTATTTTTTGCGTAGGTTGGAGATTTCAAACAGCTCTCTAGGGGGCCCTGGTGGCCCAAATCAATAATGCGAATTATTGTGAATTTTTTAAGTGTGTGTTTGTATACACACATTTTCAACCTACGGGTTCCCAAAAACTCCTCCCCCTGAGAGTTAAAATCTGAAAATCTAAAAAAAACATTACTCAAGAAAATTAGGGACTAGAGACCAGCACGCTGCAGATGTCTAGCATACATTTTGATATGTTTTGATCACAAATTTTACCAAATTTTAAACATGTTTTGACATAAAATGTGAAACAAAGACGTAAAACTTTTCAATGTGAATTGTTTATTGTTGAGTCGGTAATTGGGGATATAAAGACAAGATTCAAACTAAAGAGTAAATAAAGCGTTGTTGTCATTTATGATTAATCCAAAACTGATTAGGAACCTCAAAAATTCCTGATAGCTATTCTTAAGTTTTCATAACTTTATGATAAATCATAGACAAAATGCACTGATTCACGAAACTATTTCTGTCGAAAGCAGTAAACGGGAGGTACTCCCACGTGCTTAATAGCCTCGTAAATAACGATTTGAGTTGACATTTTAACTTACATTTTTAGTATTGTTTCCCCCACTATGATATGTTTCGGTGACGCCGTGGGCGACTAACACAATCAACATCTTTTTGATATTCTAGATAGGGTGTCCGCGGTTGAAATCGGGGGTCTTCAAATCACTTTGGAACTTTTCGAAAAGGATGAGTTTAATTTTTCATAGAAAAAATATATCGATAAACTCATTTATTCTTTTTTTCGAAGTTATCAGCGGGGGTCCCTTTCGAAAGTTTTGAAAAAAAAAATATTTTTCAAATCTGATTCCAAAGTGAACAAAGTGTATAATCTAAATTTTTGTTATTGTTTCTGGTATTTATTTTAGAACAAACCGCGGACACCCTTATGTGACATAAGTTATGTCTATTCCGGCCTAAAGTGACATAAGTTATGTCTATTCCGGCCTAAAGTATCGCAGTGATTTTCGAAAAAATAAATAATGTTACCACTTTTTGGTAACGTTGCTTGACAGCGCGTCCTAGGCCTGTGTGACCTGTCATTGGTCTTTTTTGAGCGCGCTCGGCAAATCACCGAAAGGCGATTTTCTTCTTTTAAAATACTTTGTATTACAGTCCTCCCTCTTTTAAGGAGAAATATGCATTTCCGGTAAAAAATTTTTTCGCGTTCTAAAATCAGGACGATACTGAAAATGATTAAAGGTTGTTACTAGCTAAATTGAACGTAAGTTTTATCTGATGTCTTTCGATTCTTTCGAATTTATCTTTTGAATACTTCTCTGAATTTTCTCAGAATAACGCATCGTCAACTTTGAGAAATTTTTCTAGGAAAAATAGAAAACACAATTTTGTCTAAATAGCCATTTTTGTTTAATTGTATTGTTTAATTTGTTTTTTGCTAGCGCTCTGGGTGACTGAAACCATGAGAAAGTGTAATGAGATTTTTTTGTACTTACAAAGCAAATATTTGCGCATTAAATAGAGATGCAAAATGGGCACACAGTACTTCGAAACAAACCGAACTTCGAAAAAAACCGAACTTCGAANGGCGGTGTATAACAATTTTTTGGATTTTTTCGTTCATTATATTGTTTTATATCATTTTTTTATAGTTGCAAGTTTTCCAGGGTTTAACCTACGCACTACCCATGTGGCTTAACAGTTTGCATTTGACTTAACAATTTGCATTTTAATTAACACCTTTTTTCGGAAAAAAATGTGTTAAGTCAAATGGTTAGGTGGTGTATACAGTGATTTAATATTTATTATAAATTATAATAAACCCCCTTAAATTTGTAATTTTTTATTTGTAACATTTTATTGAAAATTATAATTTAAGTATTACGCAGGGTGAACAGTTAACCGACCACTTATTTAATTTGTTGGACACTTAAATTAAATTGCTAATAATTAATTAGCACTAGGATTTTTTAAATAATTCTTATTTGATTATAAAAATAAAAAAATATTGTATACAGGAACGCGTCGTACTGTACTTCTAAATAGCTGCAGGGCACTACACCGACCCAATTACTCTTATTAACAGCCTATTAATAATCGTAACTCAAGGCTACTACACCGACCGTCGATTGTTTCGCGTCCGGTGGTGCGATTCCATAATAAAGTTATTGCCTGAGGGGCTTCGCCCCTCAGGCAATAACTTCTCATTATCCAGCATAAGTTATGCTGCATAACTTTTGTTACATGAAACATAGTCCGATGTGTTTTTTCGCACATATTATATTTAACGGACAGTTGTTTGAACCACTCTCAGAGGTCAACTAAAGGATGCAAACGGGTTCAAAATTTTGCTCACCTAAAAATTGTCGTCTCCGCGATCGAATTGGCCCGGAAACGAGGTTTTTGGTTGCTTTTTCTTCTTTATATTCCCGCGAAAAACCCCCGAAACTTGAAATCAACACGTTTTGGCTAATAATCCCGTTCTTTGGTTTTTGTTACTCGTGGACAATGGAAACCAAAAGTGTGGCGATTTAAAGAACTACAGGTTTAGCCTCATGAAAATCGGCTGCGCGTGTCTAGTATTCCGTGTCGGCATATTTTAAGATGATATTGACCAATAGGAGCACCACATTGATTTTCATGAGACTAAACCGGTATCTAAGTTTCAGCGATAAAGCAAAAATTCGTTGTTTTTCTGCTTAAAATTGCCGAAAATTCATTTTGTTAGATACAAATTAAATAGGGTCAATTAGGACTGTTATCAAAGCTCAACACGTTTTGTTTAGATGAGCGATGAAGAGCAAACAAAATTGAAATCCATAAATTTGCGTAAGTTTTATATTGAAACGAGGCCAATTTATTCAATAGTACAATGCGTGTTGGGTGATTACGATTGTCGAGGTGATTGGCATTGGATTAGGTAAATTGCAAATAATAAACTTAACTCCCAGGGGGAAGTGCGTGTAAATAGACACGCAACTTGTTTTTTCCGTCGATTTAAAGCATATGGAGGCCTCGTAGGGCAAAACGGGTATTGCTGACCCCCCCCCTCAACTCTTCGAGAAAATTCGATTGACGGTGTTTTTGCGTAGGTTGGAGATTTCAAACAGCTCTCTAGGGGGCCCTGGAGGCCCAAATTAATTTCTGAATAGTCAGATCGACGTAGTTTGACGAGCTCTACAACTTGGCTTTACCAGTTTTTTTGAATTATTGCGAATTAGTGTGAATTTTTTAAGCGTGTGTTTATTTACACACATTTTCCCCCTACGGGTTCTCAAAAACTCCTTACCCCTGAGAGTTAAACGGTACGGCCTGATTTGGCCTTTATCAGAAAATGACAAAACCTGAAAACGGTAAACCAGAAAACAAAGAAATCTTAAAAAAAATGTGAGTTTCAAAAAGTGATATCTGAAAGAAACCGGGACGTTTTGTATCGTTCTGTTTTCGCCGGTTGGAGGTTTTCCCGTTTCCATTTTTCGTCATTATCTGGTTTCACCCAAATCATGCCCTTGTAAACCACAAATTTAAGCACCTTTACTGGCCAATGTTTGAAAACCAATCCGAATGTATACCCTGGGTTTTTGTATACAGACGCGTTAATTTTAACAATAAACCTGAATACCACGGATGCGACTTATGGCTGGAGTGGTTATGGTGAAGGAATGGCTTCATTTTAATTGTTTCGATATGACTCATCGCCATTTTGACCAATACATTTTGGTCGCCCTTTTTGACGACTATTTGTGTCCGGTTAACCGGTTCTTGGCCCCGATGAAGTTTGTGTTTATTGTGTAATACTAATCTCAGATTTGTCTTTTTCACAAATTGATTAATGAATTAGGATTGCATTAGCTTTATTTGGATGTGATTCAACGAAACAACATAGAATTTTTTAAAACCTAGCATTCGAAGATTTAAATTAAGGCATTACACTCCCCCCTCATGATAAGGGCCACTTTTGTCTCCTGAAAAGTGGCCCTTATTATGGGTTGGCCCTTATTATGAGAGATGGTGGCCCTTATTTTGAGAAAGTGGACTTTTATTTAGACAATCTGGTAAGTAATTCACTCAATTTTTTAATGTATTTTCTTCCTTTTTATATTTTCTTAACTCGTCCCCGTTCGCGAAAACACGCTCCCGTCCCCGTCATTTTGCTGCAAAAGTGCAGCATCGCGGTTTAAAAGCGATTACGAACAAACGGTTCAATATTTTTCGATGATTATTTTTTTTTTCGCAAGCTGGCAGTCTTGTGCATTAGCTAAGACATCAAAAGTCATAATAAAAGTTCAAAACATAATTCAAACCGATCCTTTTATCATATCACTTCAAAGGAAAATAAATATTTTTTTCTTTCGTCTTTTGAAACAAAAGGTAAACAAATTTGTTTTTTCACCGGAAATTTCAATCAGAATTATAAGCATATGGTATAAGCATACTTGGTTTGATATCAAGCTAAAAAGGTAAAATTAGCATACCCGGGGTATAATTGAACACGCGCATCTGCACAAAATAGAAAAATGGCACCGCGAACTATCGCTTTGTGTGACTAACCGAAAAAAATTTTTTGTTTCAGTAAGAAAAACAAAAAGAGAATAAAATTTGAGGAGCATTGAAAAAAATCAATTTTTTTCTAAAGTTATTTATCATAATAAATTACG
>SCLG01001924.1:7397-19562 GCA_004367875.1 Oikopleura albicans
GCGGGACATCTTAACAAAGAAGAATTCGTTAAATTTTGGGCCGATTTTTATGCCCTGTTTGATAAAATTGACAAAGACGGAGGTTGGTTAATTTACCGGTTATTTCGGCCAGATAATCTAAAATTGTATTAAAAGATGGCGAGGTTGAATTGATCGAATGCGTCGAACTATTGGACGAAAGAGCGGAAAAATTCGGCCTAACCAAACAAGATATTTACAAAAAAGTCGTTCATTTCTATAATTTGGCGGATAAAGACGGAGATAAAAAGATCACATTGATTGAATTTTTTGTATCACTCCCAAACCTGGAAGATTTTTTGCTCAATGATAAATTGCAATAAAGATATACATTTATTGTGAAGTACAGCAAAAAAAAAATATATGATTCACATGTAATCTTACTGAATGTTTCTTACCAAATTTTTTTTCACCACATTTCCGTATTCGAATTACCTTCTCTAGATATCATTCGTGTTACGGTGTGTCAAAGCTCAAAATTTACCGCTTTTCATTCTAGAAAATAATACGCATCGAGGGACGAATTCCTTCGCTTTCCTCTTTCACAATTATTTTTCTTCGTTAAGGTATAACTTTGGAACGGAATTTATTTATTTTAAATATAAGCTTTATGTTAAACGAAAAACTCAATTTTTGATTAAAAGCGAGGAATTACTTGTTGATTAAAAACGGCTTATTTTTCAAAGAAAACACTGGCAATATTTAGCAATTTGAAAACTCAACTGAAATTCTTATTTTTTAAAAGGAATAAAAGAATTGAAACCCTCAAAAAACAAGTTATTCAAAAACTGGGCCGAAATGACGTATGGCCCACAAACGTAACGATTTTCTGAATTGAAATTTACCCACTTTTAAGAAGTGGGGAGTCAGTTTCAAAAACGAGTTGTGTTAATCTTACCTCTTTTCGAGAAACAAATTTTGAAAAATCGGTTTATTGCGCAAGTTCCGTTTTCCCCAAATGCGTATTTTTATGGACCCCAATTAAAATACCTCCTTGGTGTTCATACCGCCCCACATAGGTTTGTCAGATTTTAACCTCCGAACAAAAATAACGTAGAAAATTAGGGAAACTACACAGTAAAAAATATTTATGCAGGCTATTATACCGAACTGGAAATTTCGAACATTCGTATTGTCGTAGAATACACAGTTGCCTAAGGCACCTTCAACCGCACATTGTTTTTTGAAAAGTGCTCCAAATACAATTGACGCCGGTACCCATGCTAGCAGCTTCATACAAACTAAAAAATACCATTAACTCTTCAGGGCCCGAATTTACTGAAGCTCTTTATCGCGATACAGTCCTTATACCTTTTTCGAACGTTTTCGATTCTAGAAAAAAACGTCCGTAAAAAAGCACCGTCCAAAAAAGGCGTACCGTACTGTATTCCACTTTTAAAACAGTAAAAAATACAATTTTATTATTTTACTGCTTCGTTATTCTAGAGAATTTGGTGAGAAAGAAATGCAAAGCATGCGCTGATTGGTTGAAAGTCAAACAAGGGAAAAGGGTAATATTATAAAAAAAAGCTAATTATTCGCTTTTGCATTTAAAGTTGTTATCAAAAAGGAAGTCATAGTTTGTATCCTAATAGCCTAATAGCCTACTTATTGGATTTTATACCATTTTCCCTAGTTTGACTTTCAAGCCATCAGCGCATGCTTTGTATTTCGTTTTCCATTTAGTAATACTCACTTCCTATTAGAGCGGTGGCGTATGCTTTTTGTTCCTTTCTGACGCAACGCATTAAAAAGACGGTTCCAGGAGCACCGTTCAGACCACTCACAAACGTTCCAAAACTAAATAAAACGTTTTGTTTATTTTTTGATCGTTTTATATACCAACCATATGATAGCAAGATAAACTGTGATGCCCCACTGACAATTCTCAGCCCCGCAAATTCCGCTTTTGATTATGCTCGTCTCGACGGTACCCGATCCTTCAAACATTTTATTAAATTTTGTTCAAATGGCAGACTGGCTAAAAAAAACGTTTTGTGGCAAAATTGTAAACGTTCTATTTTTTTGCAGAAGTTAAGAACAAGAACGCAAAAAGTAAGATATCGCAATAACTCAGTTTTTGAAAAAGACTTCATAAAATCAATACACAGGGTACGCCGTTAACCAGCCACTATTTTTTTAACCGGGCGGTAAACGGGTGGACGGTTAACGCCGCGGCGTACCTTGTGTATTTATTTCCGGCGGATACACACGGAATAATAATGTTGATAGTAACTTTTTTGGATCGGTAAGACGCATGAGCGATTACAGGTTGCGCTGCAAAACTTGGAAAACAAATACAGTCTTTACTCCCATTACGGTCGTTTTAGGTTCTCGAAAAAGGCGGCCGTAATGGGATAAACGGCCATAATGGGATAAACAAATTTATATATACACACATGTCTACAAATAACTGATTTACGCCAATTCTATCAAGAAAAAATTGCCCTCATGGACTTATCGGCCCTCAAAAAATGGCCGTATAAAAAACGGCAATAATGATGATAATAACTTTTTCGAGGAAATGGGATAAACGACCGTATTTGGGGCGTCCGTAATGGGAGTAAGGACTGTAAAATCACTACAATACGCAGACACTTTCCCTGATTGTTAAGTTTGAAACCTGTGGTAAATGTTTTGTTGCATCCGATGTATTCCCGAATAGTGTCCGAGTCGTTGTTATGTTCTACCGATTCGCATCCGGCTTTACAGGGCGAAATAATGGTTGTGTTATAATATACTTGATCGTCGAACTTGAACATTTCGCCACACATTGGCACAAACACATCAGTTGTACAATTACAACCACTTGTTGCTAATGTCTCGTTGGGTTGTACCCCAAACAACTCACTTGGACGTTGGGGTGTACAGCCTGGTAAATACCACAGAGAAACCACGACTATTCTAGGGTTTACAATTTCTATCATTTTTACCGAATCAACTTAACCCCGATCCGCCGGAGCTACACAGGATGTGTTTTACGGACTTTAAATAGCTCTCATTTTCAAACGTGCTCGAAAAACCTTGACGGAGTCGTTTTACTGAAATTTTTGGGATTTTTTCCGAAAAAAATCGAAATCCATTTTTTAGTCCTTCCTATGTTTTCAAAAAAATTACCACGCTAACTCGGTAGGAGACGTTTTATCGAAAATTTTGCGGGTTTTTTTCGAAAAAAGTTTTTTTTCGAAATAGATCATCTTGCGAACTTAATTCAAAAAGTTCGACTTTTCCAAAATTCAAGTGTGGTAGTTTTTCAAGCGATGAAAACTCGAGCGATCAAAATTCAAGCAATCAGAATTCAAGCGATCAAAATTTAAGCGGTCAAAACTTAACTTTTACCTGGCCAAATCGAAACGAGGTTTTTCAAATTCGTTTAAAAATTCACAAGTTACAAATAAAACAACAACTAGAAAATATGAAAAATGCTAAGAAAGAATAACAAAAAAAAAACTGGTCGTAAACGAAAACTTACCCGTTCGTAAAAAGCCCGTTCGTACCCGTTTGTAGGCGTTTTTGCAGAAAAAATTTCGAGCGAAAAATTACCCGTTATTGGCTAGTAGAGCTGTTAACCGAGGAACCTGTGTAAATCAATTAATCAAAAAAGGCCATTATTGAATTTCGTGATAATAATTTCAACGTGATCCCGGCGCCGGGTTATACGACCACTTATTACTCTAAAGAGTTAAACCCAAACTATACTGTTTATAATATTGTTAAATGTACAAAAACGCACGATTCCGAGCGCTTTAAATTTTCCAAATTTAGTCACCATACCACCAACCAAAAAGCCAAGCGATAATGTTATAATATACCAAATTTTTATTTCCGCCGCTTCGGCCTGCGTTAAGGCAAATTGAATTTCAAGATATTTTTGTCCGAATGTTGCTTTAACCGCCATGGCCCATGAGCTTACAACACCGCCGATTATTTGCATCATAAAAAGCGGATTTTGGAACAAATCTTTGGTATCACTCCACATGCCTTTGATCTGTTTTTTGAAATCCTAGTCAGAGTTCGAAATCAAAAGTTCTAGTAATTTTTTTTTAGAATTTTAGGAAACTTTAGGAAATTTTAGGAAATTTTTAGAAATTTTTAGGAAATTTTTGCAAATTTTTGGAAATTTTAGGAAATTTTAGGAAATTTTAGGAAATATTAGGAAATTTTAGGAAATTTTAGGAAATTTTAGGAAATTTAAGTAAATTTAAGTAAATTTAAGGAAATTTTAAGAAACTTTTAAATACCTAAATTTTGTTTAAAGTAGCATGTTTTAAAACCACATTTTACGAGAATGGTTTTGAGAAACATCTTGAGAAACATTTTTTAGAATGTGAAATAAAAGACAAAAAAAAAGTTTTGAAAATTTCGAATCCTAACCCCAATTTTCATCTACCGTGTCTTCTTTCTTGGCTTCTGATAATGATTTTTTTTCCTTGAGTTCACCCTCAATTTTGCTTTGAGGATCGTCTATAAATTCAGACTTTTCTTCTTTATTCTCTGTATTTTTCTCTTCTTGATTTCCAGATGGGTTTTTGATTTTTCTCGGAAATAGTAAAAATCCGGAGCTAGCAATAAGTACTGCTATTATAACGAGAAAATATCCCAGCCACCAAGCTCCAACCCACTCTGACCCGCGTGGATCGATAGACACCGGTGCCTCTTCTGTCATAAAATTGACCCACTTTTTCAAAACAATGCCGGCCATTTTGTACCCAATTAATGGCCCGATAAGTATAACGCATAAATTCATACCAATGAGCACAACGGAGTCGCCAGGCTTTGAATTATCATCGATGAAACTGATTGTATGAGGCCAAATTACGCAACCACCAAATCCAATAATTATTTTACCAAGAGGCAAAANTTTAATATTGATTCCTGCGATAAAAACTCAAACAACTTAGAATATATTTACAAGCAAATTTATTGGTGAAAACAGTCCTATATGTAATATTGTAATTAATTTGAACAGAAAGCGCAGAGTATATATAGGGACTGGTCACGCGACTAGTCACGAGCGGTGCGCATGACTCATCATGGGAACCCCGTGACGTCACGTGAGACCGTCACGAGACGTTCCCATGATGAGTCATGCGAACCGTCTCGTGACAGGTCTCATGACCAGTCACCATATATACTCTGCAGTTTAAATCACTGATGTCCCCGAAACGGGTGGTTCCCGAAACGGGTGGTCCCCGAAACGGGTGTTTTTTTTGTCAAAGAAAACCACCCGTTTCGGGGACGAGGACTGTAACCTCGTATTGAAAATTTTGACTTCATCAAGTTCACCGCGTTCCCCACGTTCAAAGGCAGCAATTATGATGCCGGAAATGCCACCATTTTATGCGGTGAACTTTCTGCTAATAAACAAAAAAAATAGTTGTGCAGTTGAATGTTTCTGGTGGTTTACATGAGCGTTTTTATACATCGTTATTTTTGTAAAAAATGCCTGTGACCGGTCCTTTATAAGTAAGAATTTATCGAAAATAAACTCAAAAATTCTGAAATTTTCAAAAAGTAATTCATGTTCTAGAAAGGATAATTGTTATTTGAAATGCAAACTATTATTTGTAGTGGGTAGGGCGTAGGCGGAAACGCAGGAACAATTTCACCGAAAAAAGTGCTATTTCAAATGTAAATTGTTATTTCAAATGCAAACTGCTTTCCGAAATAGTGTTATCTAAAATGTTAAATGGTGTATTAGTTATAGTCTAATTTGCTTGAAGAGTACTTGTGGTTAAGTTTCGTCCAAATAATTCTATTGATTTTAGTTGATCCATGTGATGGTGATGATGATTGTGAATATGAGTGCACTTCAGGCGATGATGGATCATATTTTTGTACTTGTCCGGACGGCGAAATGCTACAGGAAAATGCATTAAACTGCACCGAAAGTAAGATATTACATGTCGCTTTGCATTAATTCATTACATCAATTGCCGTTAAGATAAATTTTATAACGGTTGACACTGACTAGAAAACAATTTTTGCGTTATTGTCGTTTTTCGACAAATATATATATATATGCAGTCCTCCGTCCCTTAGTGGCCACCGGTCACTTATGGACCGCGATTTTTTCGATTTGAAAAACTGCCCCTTATGGGCCATATTTTTTCAGACTATATTTTTTTTTAGCTTTCCAGCTCATTTTAGTTGTCTTTTATCTGGAGTGATCTAAAGACGGGTCCATAGCGTTATTTACAAAATTTACTTCACGGAAAACGCTAGAAAAGCTATTTCACGCCATTAATTTTATTAATTTGTGTTACGAGCTAATGTAGAAATGTTGGAAGTATTCCATGGGAAAATCTTCGACAACATAACCCCCCCCCCCCCACTTAGCGCCACCACGTGGGCGTGAAAATGAAGAAAATTGATATTTCAAACTAAAGGCTTTCAGAGTTTTCACGCGATTGATTTAGTTTTTAGGGCAAAATACGTCAAATATCAATGCAACCAATAAAATAAAGCGTTTTTTTTTAAATAAAAGGTCCAGAATTCGATTAATGTTTAAAAAACTGAAAAAAAATGTGGCCCTTCATTTTAATGTGGCCCAACCTTAGACCTAAACATTGGCAGAAAAAAACAAATCAATTGCATGTAAACTCTGAAAGCCTACCTACTGGTATAGCGGTTAAGTTTACTAATGGTGTTGAAAAAGGGGGAATCTTGTCTAAAAACGGCCCACAACATAAAGTTTTAGATAGAATTATATACAAGAGTTTTAGATAGAATTGTAACCAAACTTCACCCACTATTTCTTTTGGCTTTATTGATTACTATAAAAATAAATTCAAAAAAAAACACAAAATAATATCATATTTTTTGGAAATTAGATGGATGATTTTTTCCATCTAATTTGAACGTATTTTTTGGACGTTTTTTTTTCTAGAAATTCCTCAATAATGAACTGGTTTGCACTTCATAATTGAAGTAGAACCTTAACCAATTCATAAAACAAATAAAAATATTACTAAAATCTAGTTTTTTAGTTTTCGATCTTTATTTGTAAACAACTCTATAGACCTGTCCTTAACTTGATAACAAGTTTCAACATTGGCTTCACAAAAAAAACCGAACAAATCTAGAAATTATTAAAAATGCCATTCTTCTTTCCACGTGTTTAATTTTTTTTCTCAACAGATCTTTTTTGTATCGGATACATATATTGTTCTGTAAGTTATGTTTGTAAGTTATCTTCTGTAAGTAACTGTCACAAATATTCTAGACCGGAAACTGTTGAATCTTATTTGACCGACAAATGTTGGTCTTTTACAAAAATTTTTTTTTTTTATTATGCCGAATGTTTTATCAAAGTAACGTGAGGCGGTCCTGAGATTAACGCGGTCATGTCAAAATAACGTTAGAGGGATAGGAAGATTGTCTAAAGCGCGTCAATCTTGGGACCGCTTCACGGTATAATACTCATTTTACCGATGAAAACAGATTTAACCAAAAACACTGAATCGTATGTTGGTACAAGTGGTGGTGAATTGATGACGATTAAAGAAAAGACTAAACAATCATCAATTACTGATTTTTTTGGCAATTAAATCTGCAATGTCTAAAAACCCATTTTCAAGCATAATACACAATAGAATTACAGATATGTGTGTTTTGGTCAAAAAATGGCCACCGGTCTCTTATGGATCACCGGTCCCTTATGAGCCGCCTTTTTTGGGCCTTGAACGCGGTCTATAAGGGACGGAGTACTGTATATTTTTTTTTTTGAATTTTCATTTTGTTCTTGGGTCAAATTTGGTTCGATTAAAAATGTTTAAAATTACAATTACAATTAAAATACCAGATTCATCCCTCAGTGTCTAGTTTTTAGACTTACACCATAAGTCTCCCGTCTACAGGCAGAATTGCAATTTTTTCGACCTATTTTTGATCAAGCAATTGCCAAGGAGTAAACATAAATGTTGGCCATATTACCGGCGAAAGGTTGACGAAAGTATTTTTAAGAAATGTGGTCGGAATGGTCTACTTATTCGAAATGTGAATACAGTGGGGTATTACTTTGCGGCCAAGGCACTCAATCCCGAACACGAAGCTGTGATGGCACTACCGAGTGTCCAGGCGAGAATGAAGAATATCGAAATTGTAGCAATAAATGCCCTGGTAAGTTTATTTTAATTCGCACTCCAATTATAGTGTTTATGATTATTATTTTTAACAAACCGACAAAATTTTAGCGCCCTTGGAAAATAAAGAAGCCGATAAAAATTAACATTATCTTCTGTTTTTTTCAGAACTTGACGTTCTATCCGGATAACGCCAAAATACTCTAAGACGTTGTATTGATCGTACCTGAGCCAATTTTAAAATGTTCCACCAAACTATGAGAACAAAAGGGAGCAATCTATTAGGTGGAGCCCAAATTTTCGTTTTTTAACGTGGATTCGCGCACATTATATTGTGCGGAAAATTCATTATATGGCCCTTTTTTGCGAAAATTGATTTTTTGTACGCGAAATTTATCTTTGTTTTTCGCGCACATTTACTATTGAATAAATTTTCTTGAATTTAATCTTCCAAAAAGGTGAAACTCATCAACGCGAAAAAATATGTCGAAAAATGACGAAATATCAAAATTTCGTATTAACCGTCCCCGTCAATAGTCTACATTTTTGCAGACTCGCGCATTTAAGGCGATTAAGAACAAACGGTTGAATATTATTCCTTGATAGAATTGAAAAAACATGTGTTACATGGTTTGATATCAAGATAGAACGGTAAACTAAACTATTAGGAGAATAATTAATGACGCGCATCTGCAGGAAACAGAAAAATGGCCATCGCTTTGTGAGAAAAGCCGAGTGAAAAAAAATTTAGTTTTCAGTAAGAAAAAAAATAGAGCATAAAATTTGAGATAAAGTTGTCAAAACGAATTTTTTTTAAAGATATGTATCATAATAAATTACGCGATATTGAGGGTCAGTTTGCAAAAATGTAGACTTTGAACGGGGACGAGTTAAGAGTGGGAAACACCCATTTTTCTTGAAAAAGGTGTGATCGGAAATTTATACAATTCTTCGAAAGTACGGTAACAATTCATCTCAAACCTTGCATATCACCTTAGAAATACTTGTCGGTTCATGTTGTGAAAAACAATAAAACCATAACTCATATGCGCGCACAGCACTGTTTCGAACCCCCAAAAAATTTACAAAATGCTCCTACTCCTAGACGGCTCAATTTAATAAATTTTCACAAAAGCAGTTCGACATAGAATGTCTTACGCTATAGCAACAATAAGGGGGATTTTTTACAAATGAAAATTTTTATTCAAGTCGCAATTTTTGGCAAAAAAATGAGTTTTATCTCGACAAACATTAGTTTTAAAAGAATACTATTGGTCTACTCACAAAAACCTCCTATTGGTGATGATGCCGCATCTATTTTCTCTTAAATAACGCCAAACATTGAAAACATTATAAACTGTAGTAGTGGTACGCTTCAGAGCAAAAACTCAGTCCCCATTTTTAGTGAAAATTTTGCGATATTCGTCGTTTTTTTTATTTTGAAACCGTCGTTTTTCAACCAAACTTTTTATATTCATTCTTTAGACATATAAGATGATAAATAAAGTCTATTGAATTCAAAATGACTCAACATAAATATTTTGAGAAGAGAAATACCATCAGGAATATCCCAAAACGAGCATATATTAATACCCGCTAAAGTTAATTTTTTCTAGATTTTTCGTTCGTTATCCGTCTTTTTGAACTTGGAAATACCGCCTATAGATTTCTTACGCATATTACTGGATATCAATCTGCATGAAAACGAAAATTAATATAATGTTATTGGTAGGGTGTTTCCCCCTCTTTAAAGTTTTAAACTTAAGTTTTCAATTGTAAAATTATCGAAAATTTTAAATATGATCGCAAAGCTTTTCATTTAAGAATTGAAAAAACAGAACTCAATTTTATTAAAACGTCAGTATAGCGTTTTAAAGGCATGACTGTTATACAAAAAGAGTATGCACGGAATAAAAACAAATTTTTTTGAACCAATCTAACAAAGTAGGTCGACGAAATCATTACACAAAAACAAAGAAGTTGTGTCCAATTTTATCTTTGGATATCCTTCTTATCATTGGTCGCACGTTTACTATCTTGATAATTATTCCATCACACAAAACTAGTTTTTTCACCAGTTGTACATTTATCTTTCATTTTTGAGGCTATTTTCAGTTATCTTTCGTCGTTTTAGCAAGATTTTCAAACTACCTATTTCCGCCTACGTATTTTTGAAAAAAATTTCACAGTAAAGTAGTATTTCGAAGCCGGATTTTCGTAGCATTTTCAAGAAGAAAAAATGATCGAGATGATCAACAGCGTACAAACACATAATCTAGAAAAGCAATAAATTTCTCTAGACTTAACAACAGTTTGTTTTGTTACAATGGCGTTAGACTCCAATGATTACGTAACGCCTATTTTCAGATATCTTTCATTTCGTACAAAAACAACACGTATTTCGCAATACTTTCGAGTAACGTAATGCCTATTTGTTTTTTTGTACAGTTATCTTTTATTTTGTAGAAAAAAACACGTATTGCGCAATATGCGCACGTTACGTAATGCCTATTTGCATTCACCTTTCATCGCCTACGCAATTTCAACCATACGCCCACACAATGTACACTTATCTTTCATTTTTCTGCCTATTTTCAGTTATCTTTCGTCATTTTCGCGATGTTTTGCAAAAGATAACTGTACAACTGGTGTTTTTGAATACACAATTTAGAGTGGACAGAATGGGAGGCCATTGGAAGCTGCTCCAAAAGTTGCAACGGTGGCGGCCAGGTTTATAAACTTTAAAATATATCATACGATAAAATCTAAATCATTCTAGGTGTATAAACGTTCTTGTACCTCGGGCGATGTTAATCATTGTATCAGATTACAAGAAGCGAAGAAATTGAGCTCGGAGGACCAACGAAAGCGTACACAAACCGGCGAGACAAGTGTGAAGGTTTTTGACAAAAAGAAAGAACCATGCAATGAAAATATCATTTGTCCAAGTAAGTCTTTCTCTGTAGCGGTGTGCCAAAAATTTTCCTTTCGAAAAAAAATGAAATAAAAAACACAGTCAGATAAACAGTAGAACAAGATTCTGTATTATGGTCGAAAACATCAGAGCAAGTTAAAGAATAATTTTACTAACTCGAGATATGCAGTCCCTCCTAATGATAAGGGCCACCTTGGCCCGCTTTCTCATAATAAGGCCCATAAAATAGGCATTTATCTCTCATAATAGGCATTTATCTCTCATAATAGGGGCCATTATCACTGAAAAAAAAATTTTACTCATGGTAGAGGCCAAAATGCGGTGTGAAAGGTGACCCTTATTATGACAGATTTGAGTTTTTGTCTGATAATCTGGCAAAGTCTGAACAAATTGTCCAATAAGATTGCCGGATATTCTTAATCTACTAAATACACTTTACTAAGTGTAAATATACTAAATATACTAAGTACACCATATGACCATGTGAGATAACACCATTTGGGATAACAGTTTGCATTTGAGATAACAGTTTGCAGTTGAAATAACACTTTTTTTGTCATTTTTTGCTCTTTTTTTCCAGCATTTCCGTCTACGCACTACCCATGTGAAATAACAGTTTGCAATTGAGATAACAGTTTGCAAGTGAAATAACAGTTTTTTCTTGGATATTTACTACATTTTTTTATCAGTTCAGGAAAAAATGTTAACTTCCAAAGGCTATTGCAGCTTCCGTTTAAGGTGGTAAATGTTGTTCAAATTCTCGAAAAAATGTCGTTAAATTCAAACATTTTCTGTTCCATTAGTGCCCAAATTGTGCCCTAATATATATCCGGTCACACCGGATATCCGCAACAGGCAAAAGTGACCTTAAGCGTTATAATTTTTCCTTCGTAAATCTAAAATTTCTGAATGACTCAGATCAGTTCTCATTACTTGAGTGCTCGTTTCCCTCGAGTTACTTTTTTATTTTTTTTTCTCGGACTTACGGATTAATATGAGTCGAAAAACGGCACCAAATTGTAATCATTCGGCCAGTGTGGAAATATGACAGCAAATAGAGCATAATAAACTCGACACTTTTTTCATCTATTCTCTTATCCAATAGTACAACCTCTCGGACATAAAATA
>SCLG01001927.1:0-12389 GCA_004367875.1 Oikopleura albicans
TCGGACTCGCCATAATTTACGGAAAATAATAAAAGCTTAAATTGATCAGAAATATTACGTAAAAATATAATTGTTAAATAAAAAAATTATATTAACGATACATTTCACAAACTTTACATGTTAACAGTAAATTTCAGAAAATTGTACTAAATATTCTTGATAGTATATTCTACCGTGTAAGTTTGAGGAAAATCGGCTGCGCGTTTCTAGATCAGACCAATTTGTTTATTTTTCATAATGGTGTACTGAGAAACTGGGCTCCTTAACTCCCAGGGGAAAGTGTGTGTATATATACAGACGACTTGTTTTTTCGTCGATTTAAGGCATAGGGTAGGTCAAAACGAGTATTGCTGACCCCCCTCAACTTTTCGAAAAATACATTGACGGTATTTTTTTTGCGTTGGTTGGAGATTTCAAACAGCTCTCTAGGGGGCCCTAGTGGCCCAAATCAATATCTGAATAGTCAGATCGACGAGCTCTACAACTTGGATTTACCAAGTTGTTTTTTGAATTATTGCGAATTATTGTGAATTTTTTAATGTGTGTTGTGTATTTTTAATGGGTATATACACACATTTTTCCCCGACGGGTTTCCAAAAACTCCTTCCCCCTGAGAGTTAAATGACCAACTTAAAAAATATGGTCAGTTCTTCTAGTAAAGATAACTGCCTACGTAATCGAACTTATGATGGGTGCAATTTTAATGTGTTTGATCGAATGTATTTACCTAAAACATTTGTATTTTGGGCCCTGGTCTAGTGAATGCGATCGAATGAGCTTATCAAATGTATTTTGATATTCGTGGTTGTCAGCCAAGCAGTGTTTAAATAGCTCAGTTGGTACCCGAATGCAACGATTTGTATAGTCGATTTGAGCTTGTTCATAACCCCTTCTGTATCCGGCTGTCCAACATTTTGGTTCATCTTCAATGCTTCTTCTCACGCTAAAAATCACGATTAAATATTTATTATAAAGGCACAGTAGAATCTCGCAGAAAACGTTTTTCGCCGAAGAAGCAAAACAAAAACAAAAAAAACGTTCATTTTCGTAACATTTTTCCTGTAGGGAAATATGGGACCGACTTTTTTAAAAGGGATTTTTTTAACACGGAATTTTTTAACACGTTAACTTTAACACGGATTTTTTAATACGGAATTTTTTTAACACGGAAAGCTTTATACAAGATTTTTTTAACACGGAAAGTTTTTTACGAGATTTATTTTTTAACACGGCTTTTATTTTTTTGGAAAATTATTTAAGACATTTTTTAACACAGAATTTTTAACAAAGAATTTTTAACACGGAAAGCTTTTTACAAGATTTATTTTAAACACGGATTTTTTTTAACACGATTGATTTTGTAACATATTGAGAAAAATGTGTTAGAAAAATTCCGTGTTAAAAAAGTTTCTCCCGGAAATATTTTGATGTCGCTTTCCCTCAATTTTTCATTTGACTTACGTGGTATTCAAATTAGCAATAAATGGAATCCGATAAAGACTATTTTGCGCATGGTGAGCTCCAAGTGTGTACCCTAATAAATAACCTTCCGAGAAACCATTGTCCTTCGAAACCGCTCTTAATAAATAAGGATAATAATATAAACCCTCTAACCAGTTATCTTAACAAAGTTGAGTCATCTTAACACTCTTTGAACCGTAAGGTATCGCGATTTTCCAATTATCTTCCGAAACGTCCTACCCAATTATCCTAACAAAATTTAATGTACACTTTTTGAGCAAAAGAGTTATTAACTGCTGCGCGTCCGGCTGCGCTTTTTGGCGCACTTTTTCTTTTTTTTTTGTTGCGTAAAAAAATGCAGCCGGACGCGCCACGGGGTAGTAAATCTGGACGCGCAGCAGTTAAGATAACTGGTCAGATGTTGTAATTATATATTGTAGTCAATATACAGGTGCTATTGTAAAGTATAACGATTATACATACGTGGCGGAATTAATTTCACTTGAAACCTTTTTACTTCTTTCAGCATTTGCAGTCGCCGCAACTTGAACTTTTTTAAGCAATAAATCTTTACTCTTTTTCTTAGAAAACCTAAAAAAATAGTAGTGTATAATATTATGCGTAAAGGTATTGTGGGCGTGACACTTTAATTGATTGGCCGCGTTACCATAACAATGTGAAAAAACAAATAAGAATTTCTCCTTTTTTCTTACGCTTACAATTAGGGTAGGTTGGAAGCGCCGCATGATATTCCATCATTGAGTCAAATCGATAGTAGACAAAAATCATATGTTTTTTTTAATCTGAATTAACTGCAACTTTTGGTGCAATTTGCCGTGGCCAGAAAATTATTTCGTTAAATGGTGCTTTATTTCCGCCCCATAGTTCCCCTTTTGTCCAGCAACTTACACAGGGAACTATAATCGATGTTTAGTCGTTGTTTAGGCGTTGGGGTGTTGAGGCAAAAATAACCCAACGCCCAATAGCGTTGGGTTGGCGTTGAGCCCAACGCTAGTGGGAAACTCAACGCCCACGCAGAAACAACGCATTTGTTCGGCCCCGCGCGACAACCCAACGCAAAATGAAATCAAATTAACAACACTGGTCTTTGGAATAGAATCATTTTGGATTTTGGCCCGTCTTGCTTTACTTCGAAAACTTTACTTAACTTTCAAGGGGAAGGAGTTTTTGGGAATCCGTAGGGGGAAAATGTGTGTAAATAAACACGCACTTTAAAAATTCACAATAATTCAAAATAATTCATAAAAACTGGTAAAACCAAGTTGTAGAGCTCGTCAAACTACGTCGATCTGACTATTCAGAAATTGATTTGGGCCACCAGAGCCCCCTAAAGAGCTGTTTGAAATATCCAATCTACGCAAAAAACACCGTCAATCGAATTTTCTCGAAAAGTTGAGGGGGGTCAGCAATACCCTTTTTGCCCTACGGGGCCTCCATATGCCTTAAATCGACGAAAAAAAAAGTTGCGTGTCTATTTACACGAACTTCCCCCTGAGAGTTAAAAAAAGACTTGACAGTCTTCCGGTACATTTTATTTTAGTTCACATGTACTAGTGGTAGGTATGGTAGAAGTGGGCAAATAGCAATTTTTTCAAATAGTTGGCTTTACCAGTTTTTTTTCGAAAACTTTTCCATTTGTCCACTTCTACCATATCTACCAGTAGCAAGATTATTGGATATTTACAAAATTGTCATTGTTAAAAATTCTTTAAAATTTTTCTAACCTGTCATTTTCATCATCTAGTTCCCCATCTGGTTCACTCAATTCAACGATTTCTGTCGACTTCAAAGTACGGGAATAATTGTCGGTTCGTGCTCTCTCAAAAACCTCAGAATAAATATCAAAAATAAGTTTCAAAGCATCACTACTTATTGAGCTCATGGCTACAATGGATCACTTAATAAAGTGACAACTAAAAACACAAAAGAAGTATTTTGGTGTTCAAAGTTTCTTGTCGAAAAGCGGAAGTATTCCTTAGTCATCATTTCGGAGTCAAATGAATCAGTAAGAAATATAATTTTGAGAAAAAAAAACGCATTTTAATTATGTTGCATTTGTATTTGCTATTTTAATCTATCCCCAAGCTAAATCCACATAGTGTCCTAAACTATAAATGGGAGGGCACCGCCGTTTTTGGCAGAAACTCAGCTCCAAAAACATTTTTTTATTTTAATACAATTTTCCCGAAAATTTTTGTCTGAAAACTTAATAAATTGAAAGGGTATATGATATACCTTATATATACCGTATATATACCGTGTATCTGTTTTGGCTCTATTGCTCTCTACTGTATCAAAAATTAGTTTTCGATAAACGCGTTTAAACGGTCATTTAATTATTTAGGGTCTGTAGGGGCCCTACAGTAGGGCCCATATGATTACAAATCATTTTTGTTAAATTATAGAAGTTTGTTTAATTATTTTTGTTAAATTATAGAAGTTGAAAAAAAAAATAATGTAAAAATCAAATTTTCAAAACGTTTGTAGCGAGCTCTAGAATTTTTTGAAAGTCCAAAAAAAAATACTTTCAAAAAATTGTAAAGCTCGCTACAGACATTTTGCAAATTTCGTTTTTCCAAATTTTTTTGCTAACTTTTCAAGTTCTATAATTTGGCAAAATTGATTCTTAATTTTAATGGCATTAATTTAAAGGCACTAAAGGACCGTTTTAGGGAAAATAAATTCTTGGAAAATAAATTAATGGCGGATCGTAGAGCTAAATTAACATTTAGTAGAGCTCCAAAAGTTAGTTAAAAAATGTGCAAAAATGAAGTTTCGGAAACAGTTTTTTACCAAAAATTTTTTCCATCGTGAGAAGTCTACGCTCCGCCAATAGGGACCAAGAGAGCCGAAAGAGATATACGGTATATGATTTTCAGTGGTATTTTCGGTGGTAAAAATACTAGTAAGTAAAAATCCATAATCCAAATACCAAATCTAATTTTCAGCTTTAAAATTGATTTTTCTATTGATAGTATGGTGTAATTATGTTTGTCTCTAAAACGGCGAAACCTGTAAATATTATGCTGATAATGAAATGTGTGTAGCTTAAAAAGGTTAACCCACAAGCGTTGTCTAACTTTCTCGGCTTTCATCCGCCGCTGGAAACTCAATTTCCATCAAACGTAGACCGAAAATCCAGAAACCACTTTTCGTCTATTTCATTTCCCTTTCTTTCTTTCACGATTCTCGAAACTTATTAGCAAAAATTTTTGGACGTTTTTTTATTTGAATACTGCTCGCATTAGAGACTTTAATTTATAATTCAAAGGGGCGGGTTGAAGGGCAAACGGCCGTTTTATGTCCATATGCAATTGATCCCATAATGTCGAAAAAAAAAATCGTATTAAAGTGACTATTAAATTTTAAAATGTTAGTTTTAGTTTTATTCCATGATTTATGTCACATTTTCATATTAACTCGCAGAAGGAAGTGTGTGTAAATATACACACGACTTGTTTTTTCGTCGATTTAAGGCATATGGAGGCCCCGTAGGGCAAAACGGGTATTGCTGACCCTCCTTCAACTTTTCGAAAAAATTACATTGACGGTATTTTTGCGTAGGTTGGAGATTTCAAACAGCTCTCTAGGAAGCCCAGGTGGCCCAAATCAATTTCTGAATAGTCAGATCGACTTAGTTTGACAAGCTCTACAACTCGGTTTTATCAGATTATCATTTTTCTTGAATTATTGCGAATTATTGTGAATTTCTTAAATGTGTGTATATATATATATACACACATTTCCCCCCTACGTGTTCTCAAAAACTCCTTCCACTGAGAGTTATAATGGTTATTTTTTTATAGAGCATAATTTGGAACTAGTTTTGCATATTTTTATGTTCAACTTTTTCCTTGTTTAAATATAAGCTATCTATTAGCTTTCAAAGCTGCAGGTTAGTTTAAAATGTCTCAAATGAGGTACAGATGTAAAACTAAAAATGGATACTGTTATCATTTATCACAGTCTAATATATTACAAACGCGAGAAGTGGCGAAAAAAAGGGGCAAAAATGTAAACAAAATCGTAATGTCGAAAATGTTTAGATTGATCAATATCAACGTTTGAGTGAGCCAATGCACCAAATGGCCCAAAAAAGGAAACAAATGGTTTATATTCGGCGAGTCACGTTTACCTAAATGTTAAATGTTTAGATGTCGGCCGTCATATTATTCTTATGATTTTTTTTGTATGGGACACATGTACAAATCGATAACATAATCCGTTCACTCGTATTTGCTCAACGTGCCTAGTTTGTTCGGCGGAGAGATTAATTACATGGAAAGTCATAGTTACAGATAAATAAACACTGAAAAATACTAATTGTTGTAGCTAGCTAGTCCGAAGAATCAATTTAATTAACTCTCAGGGAAATGACTTTTGATAACCCGTAGAGGGAAATCGTGTGCACGTATGCACACACTTAAAAATTCACAATAATTCTGGTGAAACTGGTAAATCCAAGTTGTAAAGCTCGTCAAACTACGTCGATCTGACTATTAAGAAATTGATTTGGGCCACCAGGGCCCCCTAGAGAGCTGTTTGAAATATCCAACCTAAGCAAAAAAAAAAAAAAATACCGCCAATGGAATTTTCTCGAAAAGTTCAGGGGGGTCAGCAATACCAATTCTGCCCTACGGGGCCTCCTTATGCCTTAAATCGACGAAAAACCAAGTCGTGTGCATATATGCACACACTTCCCCCTGCGAGTTAAGTTGCAAACTTTACTTACATTACTTACTGGTGTGGGTCGTCAGTTCGTCACCGAGCTTGTTCCAGTACTCTAACTTCGGCACTTTTCAGATATATGTGGTGTTGTTGGAGAAAAGTTATGTCGGAGATATCTGAACAGATACCATTTACAGTCCTCAGTCACTTATGGGCCATACGTGAATGATAAGGGACTTCGCGCATTTACTTTAAATCACAGCAAATATTACTTGCTTGTTTAGAATATCGATCTCATTTACACTTGATGCGCGCACAATGCGACATGTTTTAGCGGTGAAGAGTACTTTCTCGACCATTTTTGGTCGGGAAAAAACCCGTTAATGAGTACTTTCGCGACCACACCATTTCGTCGCGAATCATTGTTAAAAATATGGTTTCGCGACCACATGGTCGTTTGGCGACCACAATGGTGTTTTGGGTGAGGTTTCGCGATCACTGTTTTTAAGTGGAAAAAAAAATGGTTGCGAAACCTTGTTTAAAACACACTTTCGCGACCATGTGGTCGCGAAACCATATTTTGAACAACGATTCGCGACTAAATGGTCTGGTCGCGAAAGTACTCATAAACGGGGTTTTTAGCGACCACAAATGGTCGCGATAGTACCCCACTCCGTTTTGGCCAAGTGAAAAAAATGTAGGGTTCTGGGCGCATCAACTGTATACCAATAGAGAAATTTTATTTTTAGTTACATTGATTTTTTTTGTATCTTTGATGTGGCATTATCAACAAGACTATACACGTGGTTCCATACAACGTAGTTCCAAACAATATAAAATACAAATAACAATATTTGACAATTGATAATACTTTGTGATGTTCACTTATTCATTTTTCGATAAAACCGCACATTCCATAATTTCATCGTTTCACTCAAATTGTAAATGGGTTTTTCGTACCATACGTTTTAATGATCAAATAAAAAGGCAAAAGTAATCAATCTGTAATTTATTTATATTAATTTCGACCAGCCATTGCTGTAAGTTCCAAACACCGACTAAATCGGTAAAATAAGATTTAGTTAACTTGGACAGAAATCAAGGGAGCATAAATTGTGCGAAAGGAAGTAAGATAGTGGGAACCAATTATTTCGACGAACACATCAGTTCGGAGGAATTTAAACACATTTTCGTGTCATTTGTAGCGTTTGNTGCATTATTACATATTTTTGCTATTTAACTGTTTGAAATGACTTCCAATATCACTAAAAGTACAGTCTTAAACACATATATTTTTTTATTTGGTAATGTTTAAAAAATCTGTCATAAACGTTTGTCTTTTTTTGCCTTTTTCGGTTTTCTGGGCATAATTTTTGTCATAATAATCTGAAAAAACCACCCGTTTCGGGTACCACCCGTTTCGGGGTCATTGGAAAAATCGAAAAAAACCACCCGTTTCGGGGACAACCAGCCGTTTCGGGGACACCCGTTTCGGGGACGAGGACTGTAGTACCTCCACGGACACTAACCGAAAATCGAGAAATCTGAAAACGGAGAAAATTTGGCGAAAATGGCCTCTAAAATGCTCTCTAGCGTCA
The DNA here is from genome assembly GCA_004367875.1 of Oikopleura albicans. NCBI lineage: Eukaryota > Metazoa > Chordata > Appendicularia > Copelata > Oikopleuridae > Oikopleura > Oikopleura albicans. The sequence continues at coordinate 7,749 of SCLG01001927.1, forward strand.
AAACGTGTCGTCTTTAATTTTTTTTATTTCATCAACGTAATTCACGCATCAAACTGCATATGCTATAGTATGTGAGTTTTATAAAATTTTATTTTTTCCCTGCACAAAATTTTCCCCGTTTTGAGGTTCCTCTCTTTTCAGTCAGTGCGTTTTTCATGGGTAGAAAAATATAATAATTTTACTTACCGGAATATTATTCTGAACGTTATCGTAGAACAACGTCGTGGTGTATTTTTTGTAAAAAAGAACGAATGAGAACCGCAGGCCAGGCCTGCCTAACAGCTAGAGCATTTAAACGTAGAAAAAAGATAAGGTGAAACCATAAAGTGATAAACGGCACGGTCAAATAATCGCGTGAACATTTAGTCGGCCCTTTTGTGGTTGCCGATCCAAAAATAATCAATAAAATAATTTGTGTGTGCTAAAATTCGTCGACTAGAGACAAAGAAAAACTTTGAACACACATAGTCATCTAAAACTAGACAATTACAATTTGCACAACTTCTGTTCTTTTGAAAGCAAGTTGGGGCCACTTTGGCCCAGGTTTTTTTAACTCTCAGGGGAAGGAGTTTTTTGGGAACCCGTAGGGAGAAAATGCGTGTTTATATACACACACTTAAAAAAATCAGAATAATTCGCGATAATTAAAAAAACTGGTAAAGCCAAATTGTAGAAGTCGTCAAACTACGTCGATCTGATTATTCAGAAATTGATTTGGGCCACCAAGGCCCTCTAGAGAGCTGTTTGAAATCTCCAACCTACGCAAAAAAAATACCGTCAATCGAATTTTCTCTAAAAGTTGAGGGGGATCAACAATACCCGTGTTACGTTACGGGGCCTCCATATGCCTTAAATGGACGAAAAAAAAACAAGCTGCGTGTCTATATGCATACACTTCCCCCTGGGAGTTAAAAGCGATTGTCTTTTTAGGTTTTTGAATACACCACCTAACAATTCGAATTAACACAAAAATATTCAAAAAAGTCATAGTTCAAATGCAAATTGTTAATTCAAATGGATAGTGCGTGGGTTAAAATCCTGAAAAAATAAAAATATTGTGTTACAGTTCCTGCTCCCGAAACGTTACGCCCCTAAGCGTAACATGTTTAAAAGACACCGACTGAATGAGAATAAATTCTAAAATGTCTAAAGGGGAAAATGTCTAAAATTGTAGACATTTTACCCTTTATGCCCTTTACCCATTATTACCTTTACACTGTGTCCACTTTACCCTTTTTTGGTAGGCATATTACCCTATAGTCTATAGGCTATAGTCTATAGTCTACAGTCTATAGGCTATAGACATTTTCCCCTTTAGACATTTAAGAAATGTCAGTCGTTGCCGTTTAAATTGTAGGTCGTTTAAACCTACGCTTAAATTAAGAAATCATCAGAAAAACTACTTTAAACTTTAAAGTTTAAAGGTTAACAATTATTTTTTCAGTGAACACGCGAAAACGTTTTTGCCTACGCTCTACCTAATGCCGTCAATCTCCCGCGTCTGCGGAGTGTCATTAAAAAACAAACAAAAAATGGATTTTAAAATTCAATAAACTTAATAAATTGTTACTTAAGTTTTTGTCTCAAAATTCACGTGGTGTCCCAATCCATTAGAAGGATATAATATACCTGTTGTTACAATTTTAAGCAAAAAAATTTCTGGCGTTTTTGCTTTAAGCAATAATACGTTATGTTACAATTTTCCGTGATGTACAATTTGTTCAAAAAAAAAAACGCGTATTTCGCAATAATTTTGAGTTACGTAATCACTATTTTCCGTTATGTTACAATTTATGTTACAATAAAAGAAAGTAGAAATTAAACAGTCATCTAAAGCAAGAAAAATATATTAATGAGAAAGGAAAGATGTTTTTAGAATTACGTGAATAACACGGGTGTACCGTACGTCACCTGATGTATATTGTTTGTGTCCTTCATTTATATGCGTCAGGGTGAATTTTTTCTGTGTATTTGTCGTTTTAAAATCTCAAACAATTATGCTGAAATTCTTTGTTTGCTGGTTTGACACCACCATGTTATGTTTCCAATTATCCATAGTGTTCCGTAAGTAAGAGAAAAACACAAAAACAGTCCATGCTCCCAAAGTGTTACGATTTGTTGCTCAAGATAGTTTAGTTTTTATGCTTTTCGATGATGTCGTCATTTCGTAACGCTTTGGAAACACGGAGTGTACACCATCTAACTTGTTATCCTAGCATCAAAATAATTGAATTTTAACTCTCAGGGGGAAGAGATTTTTGGGAACCCATAGGGGGAAAATGTGTGTATATATATGCACACACTTAAAAATTCACAATAATTCAGGAAAACAGGCAAAGCCAAGTTGTAGAGCGCGTCAAACTACGTCGATCTGACTATTCAGAAATTGATTTGGGCCACCAGGGCCACCTAGAGAGCTGTTTGAAATCTCCAACCTACGCAAAAATTCCGCCAATGATATTTTTTCGAAAAGTTGAGGAGGTCAGCAATACTCGTTTTGACCTACGGGGTCTGCATACGCCTTAAATCGACAAAAAAAACAAGTCGTGTGTATACACACACTTCCCCCTGGAAGTTAAAAACTTGTGACAAAAAAAAATCCGAAAAAAGTTTCGAAAAAGCTACAAAATACAAAATTTAAGAATTTTGTATTTTATTCTGGATTTTGTGAAGTGTTTCTGGTGTTCCTGCATTCAAAAGTTTGGGATACCCTATAATAGGGATACCCTACAATTTGTAAACGGTTTGACAGAGAAAGTTTTCTAGTAAACCAAAAAGGCGTGAGTAACACTGTATTTGTAATTTATGATCAACTCAATCGTAATAAAATTGTATGAATGGGGTTATTCTATGAATATTATGATGATTTAAAATGATTACACGTTTTTTGTATAATTATTGATAATAAAGCTTAGTCTGAAGTACTACCGTTGTAAACAGATTGATTCGGTACACTAATTACGCCAAAACGAGTACGTTTCTAAATGACAAAAAGAACTCATCCGAGCCGGATGCTAAATTGTAATTAGTCTGAATACCAGTTCAGTTGAATTTCTATAACAAAAAAAAACTGACTCGAATTTTGATGCAAAATTTTAGAAAAAAACTAGCATGTTGGCGGCACATTGGTGTTAAATCGTCATAAAATTGTAGAACTAACTACAGATATCTCCAGGATTTGATTTTTTCAGATTTTTTTCATTAAGGACGGGTCACTACCGTTGTGTACAAATAAAACCCGAAAACTAGAAAACTAGATTTTAATAGTACTTTTATTTTATTTATGAACTGGTTAAGGTTCTAAATTAGAACTTCTAATAAAATTATGAAGTACAACCAAGTTCATTATGGATAAATTTCTAGAAAAAAAAACGTTTTAAAAATACACCACCTAACACGTTATGTTAACACACGTTATGTTAACAATATTACATTATGTAAACACTTTTTGGAATTTGATTAACATCGATTTCCAATTGTTTAACCAAACGCCCTACCGCATTATGTTAACAAAATTACATTATGTTAACAGTTTTTGATGTTTAATGGTGTTAACATAACGTGTTAGGTGGTGTACGTTAAAATTCCAAAATTAAAAAAACCATCCATATTATTTTGTATTTTTTACTGAATTTGTTTTTTATAGTAATCAATAAGGTCCAAAGACATAGTGGGTGAAATTTGGTTATATAATTCTAACGCTATAGGCTGTCACAGTTTTCATGCTATTGAATTGGTTTCTTAGGCCAAGTTAAGTTCAGACGGTGGTCAATCATTAAATGGCNTTCGCCTTCCAAAACCGGCCTGATAAACCCTAAGGGCGTAGGCGGAATTGCTGGTAAATGTGCAAAGCGGCCTGATAAACCCTCAGGCGTTGTATATCAAATCGCCCTTTCTTTTCAACAAGAATGTTTTCATTTATTGTGTCATATAACTGAATAAATGGTTGTTTGAAGAATAAGTGGATATTTGAATGAATAAATGATAGTTCCAGAAGATCAGTAAGCAGTTATATAAAATAATCCAAAAGTACTCATAAAAGAACTCATACTATAATTTCATCGCTGTCGGATTCGCTGTTTTTTAACATATGTGTCGGACTCGCCCGCTGAACTTGTTTCAGTTCTTTTATTAACGTTTGAACCTAAACAGAAAAAATATTGCCTATAAGTTATACTGCGCTGCTATCTTGCAAATTGTTTCATGCAAGATGCAAAACAAGATAGCAGCGCAGTGCTTAACGCAGAAAGTTCTTTCTGGAAAAGTTATCCTCAAAATAATGGAGCCAATTGGAAAATTTGCAAGATAACGGGTGACAAGCTTTCACTGATAACATAACAGCGCTGGGTGTAGTAGGTTTAGAAATGAACTAATATAAAAAAATACCTGCTCCTCGAGAACGCCATATTTTTTGACCAATAGGGCTGTTTCGGCAGCTAGGGCTCGTGCTTCGGCTGAAATTGCACTGTAGGGAATTTCCATTTTTTGTTGTTTTCGCAAAGCAGATAAAAGCTTATTGGACAAGCGCTGTACCCGGTAAACTTCTTCCCGAACCTAAACAAAAAATATATATAAATAAACTTTCTTGAAAAGATTTTTGTTTTGCTAACCGAAAGTACGGGCAGCAATTCAAAAATTCCA
>SCLG01001934.1:0-14649 GCA_004367875.1 Oikopleura albicans
TGGTGTTAAGTCAGATAGTTAGGTGGTGTATAAAAAAGGAGCTAACTAGATTCACTACTATATGGAAAAAATTTTCAAAAAAAAATTGGATCAAAACTGCGCAGTATGTAGGCCAGAGGTTGACAAAGATGGTAAAAAATGTCAACCCAACCCAACCCAAATGGACCCGTTTTGGACCCTACTAGACCCAGACAAAAAAAAGTGGACCCAACCCTAAAAAATGGGTCCAATTCGGGTTGGGTCCAAAAAGTGCCGACCTCTGATGTAGGCAGAAAGTAAAACCCGTAAACAAACTGCAACATAACTGCGCAGACCTAAGTGCGTAAGCTGACTGAAAAAAAATCACCAAATTAGATATGATAAAAAATGACTCAGCAGGAGAAAAAGAGGTCTTCATCTAAAAAAAATCAGAACCTTGTCAAAAGTTAAAATTTAAACCGAGTAAAAAAATTGTTTGTAAAAACTGAACCATTACTGTACAACGCGTAGGGGACGTGCAAAAAATGTGAACGATCAAAATTTTGCGATAAAATGTCAAAAAATTAGTTTTCTGCCACCTTACTGCGCAGGTGGTGTATTTTGCAAGGGGGTTCAATTTGAGTGGTTTGAGGCCTCTATTGGGGTAGTCCTGTCTGAGTCTGGCTTTCATTTTTTGTGTATTTCGAGCTTGTCGAACATCCGTTGGTCGTGTTTATCGTACTTATCATTTACCAACCCTGAATTGTTTGCATTTTTCAAATGAGGTCAAACACTCAAGACCGCCGTCCCAAATTTGGCCAAATCAGTTATTCTTATGTTTAAACAATGAGTGTTTACCCTAGCGGTATCAATCTCTTGCAAAATGTCCAAAAATAACCAAAGGTAAATTGGGACAAAGGTGAATTGTCAGTTTACAGGCTACCTGCCAGAAATTCACGTTTTTTCCAAGTTGAGATTTTATTATAGACAATGTGTATTAGACATATATCAAAAAATAGTCTTTAATTTTTAATGTGTAAAGAGCGTCCGTATTGGGACTATCGACGGCGCTAACACAAAACTAGGACAGCTTCCGTTTTTGGAAAATGATTCCATGCCGTTCATTGAGAATATGGATGACTTGTAAAAAAGTTATAAACCATGCTATATTAGATAAATAGTGTTGTTAGTGACATAGAATTCAGTTACAGACCGCCGTAGGTTTTTCGCCAAAGAGCGTATTGGGAGTAGCCTACTTCGAGTTGGGACTGTATTATATTATACATCGTTCTGAGTATTTATCGTAGGCATCGTAGTCTTCCTAAAATTTTTTTCCAGTAATTTTTTTGCAGAGACCCTAAATGGACACGGAATAAGAATTGGGGGGTTTTACCTCCTAGGGTGTTGTAAAGAGTTTTCTCACATTTTAATAAAAAAAACAAGTGATGCATTAGGAATGGAAGTAGATGAACGGTGATTTTGTACAGCTCATGTAATCCCTGGATTAGGAACATATACTCAAATTATTCTCTAATAATTGGGACCATTTTCTTGTACTTAAATGGCGAATTTAATATTTTAATGAGCAGTGTCCTAGAAAACTCGCTCGCAATCGATTAAACACCCTTTTGGTGCTTTTAGGAGATCAGTTTTGGAAAGAAGAAAAACGTTTTTGTATAAAAACCAGCCGCTATACAGGTTTAGCGAAAACTGACAATTACACCCCCTGCGCTGTTATCTTGCAACTATCGCATGAAAAAAATCCGCAAGATAACGGAGCGAACGGGGACATCTGCAAGATAACAGCGCAGGTCTTAACACATAAAGATAGGGATTCCTGGAAAATTGGCCGAAAAAAATCTGCAAGATAACGGAGCCAACGGGAAAATCTGCAAGATAACGGGTGACAAGATAACAGCGCAGGGGGTGTAGTTCAAATATTAGGGCAGTTTTCATAAAGGTTTTTTGACCACGGGCACTTGAGAAGTGGATATATTTGAGTTTCTTGGAAAACTCGGGTGTATTTCAATTGGTATCAAAATAACCCGAGTGTCTCGGAAAACTCCAATATACGCGATTTTCCCCAGAAACTCAAATACACCCGAGTTGACCCGGTCCCAGACAATTGACCGACTGCAAATACTTATAACTTGCAAACTCTGGTTCAGCATACACGAGCTGCGCCATTATGTTTCAGTACCGTAGGTGCACCGCTATGTTTAATCCCGTTATGTTTCATTTTTTCCCGTTCGTTAAGTTTTGTTTACCGTATGTCGGAGTTGAGATTGACCAGCTTTAGGCAATCTTCGTAACATTTTCAACACTAGTTTGAGATCACTACAACGATTTCAGCGCCGACACACGGTACTTTTTTGGGGTGTCCCAAAAATTCACCGTATCTTTTTGTATAGATAATGCGGCATTGTCATAATGCCAGATTTATTTTTTCATCCAAGATCTAGTGACAATTAAAAATTTTTATAGTTTCCGTTATAGAATTACTTACTGTATGTTATTTTACTTGCCTTGTTATTTAACTTCCAGAGGAAGTGTGTGCATATATGCCCACGACTTGTTTTTTTCGTCGATTTAAGGCATAAGGAGGCCCTGTAGGGCAAAACGGGTATTGATGACCCCCTCAACTTTTCTAGAAAATTAAATTGGCGGTATCGCCGATAATTTTTGCCAACCGGAAAGTTGAATAAAAACCGGTTAAAATTTCCGGTTTCTTAAATTTCGCTGAAACTTGGCACCAGGGGCACATTTGCCCCATACGGGTTTTACTCCTTCCCGGGGAAGGCTTCCCCCTGAGAGTTAATAAAAGAAAAAATAAAAATGTATCTAAAGTGCTAATTCGGAGAAACGTAGCTTTTTTTATCACGAATTACGAAATATCCGGTGATGATTGAAAGTTACTTAAAATTTTTTAATCATTTCATCAAATCGACTTAAAACCAGTCCACCAAAAAAGTAAACATTTTATTTATTACAAAAATAAAATTCTAATCCAACTTCCGAAACAAAATAAAAAAAATTGAATGGTAATTAGTTCGTTTCAAGTGGGGCTTTCTCACCGACCCTAACCCTTTAATTTTCTTGTTGAGTGTCAAAAAGAAAACGTCAAGTAGATTAAAATCGACTTATCAAACTAAACGACCGGAAATTCTGTTGCGACGAAATTACAGCGACAAAGTACTTATTTTGACGTAACCATTTACTTTTTTGAATTTTCGCACATATAAAATTGTATATTTTACACTTTTTTTCGCAAAAAAAAAACGTTCCAATTGAGTTCTAAATTATATTGACAGGCTATCAATTACGTTGACATCGACTTCAAAAAGATACAGCGGGTTGCCTAATACGGGTCGCCTAATTGCCAATTAAAGTCGTTTTTTTCAAAAAACGAAAACGACCCTTATTTGGCGACTTGCTTGTATCATACATGTATAAAGAATATTCATTGAGGCTGAAAAACTCATAGACGAACAAGTTGGAAAACATTTCTGAGAAAAACCTGCCAGATAACAGTACAATTAGAAAAGCGGCTAGATAAGCTCAGGGGTGTATACACCCCCTGCGCTGTTCTCTTGCAACTTTCGCATGATAAAAATCCACAAGATAACGGGTGACAAGATAACAGCGCAGGGGGTGTATAACACCTAAATAGAAGCATTGAAATGAAAAAATCACTTTTTTTGGCGCTAGAGAGCGTTTCGCATCGACGATGACTCATCGCTCAAAGGACTTTCGGAGTGGAAAAAATGCTCTCTAGTGACAAATCGTTTCTTCTTTTTTTATTTAATTTGTGATCTGTGGGTCCGACTTCTGCATATAGGTGACCGAAAAAAAAACTATTTTTGTCCAGAAAATACGACTAATTTTTTATTGCGAAAGCTTTTTGTATCGACCAAAAATGTTCCTAAAAATTTTCAACGTAAATTAGAATACCTACAATAATCGATTATAGTCTTTATTATTGTAATTTTTCAATACTCGCAAATCAAGCAAAATAAATTTGGCAATCAAAAAAAACCCGTTTTTAAAAAGTTTTAGTCCCACTTCATTACAATTAAACAATTTATTTTGTTATATGGCTGAGCGATTAGATCATCGTTAATTTTTTTCTCGACGAAGTTTTAATTGCATTTTTGGGCGGGTTTTATGGCTCTGGGAGCGGATTTCGGTCAAAAACTAAATAAAAATTAAAAAAAACTAAATGTGAAGAGCACGAACAGATGGTGGCGACCGGTCGAACATCCACGCGTCATTATTGACAAATTTATCGCCAGTTTCAGATAAAAACAAAAAAACGACTAAAACTTGAGAAAATGAGTTTTTTCATATGCTTCATTTGATAAGCTAATCAAAACCAACAAATGCAGTTTTCACTCAAAACTACGCTGATTTATCGAAGACAGTAAGAAAATTCTGTATAAACCATACGCTGTTATGTTGTCACCCGTTATCTTATAGTTTTCCCCTTTCGTTCCATTATCTTGCAGACGCCTACGCACTGCGCCGTTATCTGGCAGATTTTCCCATTCGCTCCGTTATCCTGCACATATTGTTTATCGCGACAGATGCCAGAAAGGCTTTCGAATATTAAATATTAAAGCTTCTGCGGTGTTATGTTGTTACCCGTTATCTTCCAGATTTTTCATTCGCCCCGTGATTTTCTTTGCGGCAATTTTCCATTAATGCCTATCTTTATGCGTTAAGCATTGCGCTGTTATCTTGCAGATGTGCCCGTTTTCTCCGTTATCTTGCAGACTTTTGTCGCGCAAACGTTGCAAGATAACGGCGCATGGCGTGTATTTCACCAAAACAGTTTTAATTATGATATTTAACATAAGCGTTTTTATGTATGCTACGTTAAGGCTCAACCACTAAATCGGTTTTTGTTTTTATAAAATCATCAATAATGGGTCTTAGTCTAAGGCTCTTAGGGGTTAAAATTTCGGGGCCCTATAATCATATTTTTCTAGAGTGGATCATGTTTTATCATATCAAATGATTCATTTGGTACGGTTTTCCAAGCACCCCAGCACCAGCAGGAAAACTTGCTGGGTAACTGGATGCCCGATAACAGCGCAGGGTGGTGTCTTATCACTATTCAATATCAATCATATCATAAGAGTCATAAAATTTCCGTTGGAAAATGTTCCCTGGGCGTTTTTTGAAAAGTTATTTGAAAAAGCAAAGCTGGAAATGAAAAAAGAAAATTCATTTGTCAAAAGTGCGTCTATAAAGATGGGGGCAAACTGTCATTAATTGTAAACAATAATGATAGACACTAACCTCTATATATTTATTTAACCTGTGTTGTGCCTTTTATTTAACCTAGCCAGGCCTGGGTAATTTAGAAAATCGTTAAGCGTTATTGGTCAATAAACATTGCGCGTGTAAGGTTTTTGAATCTGGGCGATTACCTTAGAAATCGTTTATTTATTTTCAACAAAAAAACTTTATAAACATCAACATTAATTACATATTCCACGAATTTCGAGCGGTCCAGATACAAATCCAAAATACAAAAGTTATTTTATAAAAACAAAGGTGTTGTACACAGGGTGCGCTCTAATGTTTTGCGCCGTGAGTTCTAATGTATAATTTATTAAAAATGCAAGAAAATTTCTCTGAAATTTATGAAAAGCTCTAAATATGCGAGTCGAGACTCTCAAGTTTTGTTGCCTACGCACTGCGCTCTGTTTAATTTTTTTTTCTCATTTTAGGGTGAAGGGTACTTTCACGACCATTATTGGTCGCGAAAAAAAACCCGTTTATGAGTACTTGCGGCTTTTAACAAGTTTCCGCGCCCATTTTTTCCACCTAAAAACAGTGGTCGCGAAACCTCACCATTTCGAGACCATTTGGTCTCGAAATTATATTTTGAACAACAATTCGTCACCATACATTTGGTCGCAAAAGTACTCATAAACGTGTTTTTTTCGCGATCACAAATGGTCGCGAAAGTACCCCACTCCCATTTTAGTGGCTGATTCTGTTTCAGATCACCAATTTGAAATAAGTATGTTTAGAGATACGGTTTGGCGCTAGAGAGCTTTTTCACCGTGATAGGCCTGTTGAAATAAAAAAAATGCTCTCTAGCGTCTTAGCGAGTACAGGGGGCCACAAAGTAAGGGCCAAAAAAATGGCCAAAATGGCCAAAAAATGGCCCTTACTTTGAAGTGGCCCTTACTTTGTGAAATCCTTAACCTTCAGAAAGCTTACTTAACTCTCAGGGGGAAGGAGTTTTTGGGAACCCGTAGGGGGAAATGTGTGTATATATACACACACTTGAAAAAATCACAATAATTCGCAATAATTCATAAAACTTGTAAAGCCAAGTTGTAGAGCTCGTCAAACTACGTCGATCTGACTATTAAGAAATTGATTTGGGCCACCCGAGCCCCCTAGAGAGCTGTTTGAAATCTTCAACCTACGCAAAAAATAACACCGTCACGTTAATCTGGAACTACATGTATTATTATTCATTTATTATATTGTGAAACTATATTATTTGAAAATCAAAGATCGTTGTTTATGTTTTAAAAACACCCCTGGTTGCGTTTACTTTTCATGACTAGAGAGTCAAATAAAAACAAACTAGGCAATAAAGAAGCTTAAAGTTTATTTCCAAACCTGTTTAAACAACAACTTTGAAGCGCAGCAAAATTGTTTTCTTATCCTTTGTTTTAGCTGTCATATGCCTTATTTACAAATAAAAAAAATCATAAACAAAAATTTTTTTTTTTAATTTCAAAAAAGGTACTTTCTTCATAACAAAAACAATTTATTAAAACGTGTCAAAATAAAATCGCGGCTATTTCTTAGAAATACAAAAAAAAACAATATTTACATGTATACGCCTTATATTTAACGGTAAACGGTATACAGGGGGTAGTCAAATTCTGGGTCGTTTTGCGATTTTCACACACAGTCCCGTTTCGACCCAAAATTGGGGTAAAATACGACCCAAAAATGGACTTTTGACCCAGAATTGGACTTCTAATTTTTTTTTTTGGGAAAAAGCGTCCCAGAATTGAACTTTTTTTGAAAAACTGGAATACCGAATTTTTCGAAAAAAAAATGGCTAAACCAAATTGTGAAATTGGTTAAACTCCGGGATTTCTGTTTAATCAAAAATTGATATAGACCACCAGGGCCGCTAGAGAGCTATTTTAAAATTTCAAGTTAAGCAAAAATACGTGTTTTTGTGGTGCGTAGGTGCGTGATATAGGTGTGTGATCGAATTTGACCAAAAGTTGAACTATTGTATCATGAGAGGTCAAGGTCACATGGTACAGGGCACTTAATTTGAGGGGCAGTTTTTACAATGCTTTTATGGTAATATCTTTTAAAGTTACTATAAACATATTTTTCAAAGTTTTTTTTCGATTTCTACTACACCCCCTGCGCTGTTATCTTGTCACCCGTTATCTTGCAGATTTTCCCGTTGGCTCCGTTATCTTGCAGATTTTTTCGGCCAATTTTCCAGGAATCCCTATCTTTATGTGTTAAGCACTGCGCTGTTATGTTGCAGGTATCCCCGTTCGCTCCGTTATCTTGCGGATTTTGTTATGCGATAGTTGCAAGATAACAGCGCAGGGGGTGTATTACTGACATCGGTTACAATGGCTGAGCTGGCTACGTTTTCGAGTTCTGGTCATAAAAAAGCTAAATTTGACCCATTTTCCCCCTTTTCTGCGTTTTATGTATATTGCGGACGAGCGTTAGACAGATTGGCCATTAGTCAAGACTTTTTAAAAAACTTTGAATATTTCATGCATCTTTTGTGTGCTTGAGTGATTACGATCTTCATTAATTGATCAAAACAATTTCTTTAAAGTTGACGTTTCCTTTGATTCCGGACAGAAGTGTATGAAAATTCACGGAACTTGCGCTGAAGCACAAAATGTGCACGGCTTCCGCCATTTCATCCTTTAACCCACAAAAACAAATATGAAAAATGGATCCCGTCCAAAACTCGGCACACTTTGGTTTTCTGTTGAACCAACAATAAACACTGTCAATACTTGTGTATAGAGATATACACCTCTGCGCCATTATTCGGCCAAGTCGCTGTCATAAAATGAGCCAATAATGTAATGACAAGAAACCGACGTTTGGTAGTTTTTTCACAAAATAAGGGCACAGGCAAAAATTTTCCCCAGCATAAAAAAATCTTACAAATTCTTAGAAATCTTAAAAAATTTTTTTTTTTAATTTTTCAAAAATCATTAAATTTTTTGAAAGATTATCAATTTTTTACAGAATTTTGAAAATTTTTTAAAAATCATTTAAATTTTTGAAAGATTATTAATTTTTTTTCAGAATTTTAAAAATTTTAAGACAATTCTTAAATTTTTTATCAAATTCTTTAAATTTTTAGAAAATTCTTTATTTTTTTTAGAAATTTCTTAAAATTAAAAAAATTTAATTGTTAGAAAATTGGCTTTAATACTAATAATTGTAAAAATCCTTAAATATTCTGTTTTAAAATTCTTTGAATTTGTAAAATTATTAATAAATTGCTGAAATTATGGAAAAGTTCTTAATTTTTTTGAAATTATTAGAAAATTCTGGTAAACAAGTTGATGATTTTTTTGAAAAATTGTTAAATGGTTGCGGATTGACCAAAATAAAATAAATAAAAACCGGACAGTTCTTTTGGCTCATTTAAGCCGAACATAATACTGGCCGAATAATGTGGCATGTTTTGGTTTATGTGGGATTAGTTTATGTTTAGTACTGAAAGACAAAATGATGCACAAAATGTGCACATGGTCGGCAAAAGCACCTTTTTCACCAGAACTAATACGAGTCAGGGATCCGACCGAAACATCCGAACACCTTTGATATTTATTATGTAAATAAAACTTGCATTTAAATACGTAAACCGGCACCAAAAAAAACGTATTACCCCAGTGCCAAACCGCATCGACCAGGCGCAAGATGCGGCCAGAAAAGGTAATTCCCGCGTTTGGTAAACCAAGATGAAGAAAGGAAAAAACAGATTTGAAATCGCCACAGTATCAAACTTCGTTGAATGAAAATGTTTGTCAACATACAATTTCCGTGTGGCCACTGATTTCGATGCTTGATAAATTTGAGGATAAATAAACCGATAGAAACTGGCAATTTTCATCCGCCAAATATACAGTACCGATTAGGGGTTGAAAGGATAAATACGAAATCGTTTCTCCGGTTTACCGGTTTGTCCGCTTTCGTAATTAACCCCCTGCGCTGTTATCTTGTCACTCGTTATCTTGCAGATTTTCCCGTTGGCTCCGTTATCTTGCGGATTCTGTTCGCACAATTTTCCAGGAATCCCTATCTTTATGTGTTAAGCACTGCGCTGTTATCTTGCAGCTATCCTCGTTCGCTTCGCTATCTTGCGGATTTTTTTCATGCGAAAATTGCAAGATAACAGCGCAGGGGTTGTACTCACTAGCCAAACGATGGCCTTGAATTGAATGAACATACTCCCAAAACCTCCTCGACCGCCCTTGGACACTTTTTGGTCGATTTGACCACAAAAACACAATTACACAAACGATTAACCGGGCGACGTACGAGGTTCATTTTTTTTGTAGGTTAGTGCGCCGGGTTCGCCCTTGGGGGTTAAATAATGAAAACAAATTGATTCGTTGTTTTTACTGCTGGGCTCCTACGACAAAATTGTATGAAAAGAAGTTTGAAATGTCGGGCTCGGCATGTCTTTCCAATATCCGATCCACCATGAAACTGACAAAAACAAAACAAACACGTTTTGTTTTTTTCCCACGGTAGCGATAAATTGTCTGACATTTTTTTTTATTTTCGATAATCGATTTTTAAAGCCGATTTTTAACGGTCATTTTTCACAGTTTGGTTAATGATTAATTTTACAATGCAAAACAAAGGTCATTATGAAAAGACATGGGTTATCATTGTCATAATAACGGTACAATGTGAAAACGCATACTTAATGGGTTACATACTTGATTGAAAACCTGATAAAATTTTGGTTAACGCGACAATGTAAATTCAGCATACTAGTTAATCGGTGATACAAAATAGGCCGGTTTTGTAAAAGTTGATAATGGGAGTAGGTAATGACTTTATCCGGTAAATCCTCGGTTTGAAATCCTCGTCCCATATAAGAGCAGCATGACTTGTAATCTCAATTAAGATCCACAAAATACTTATTAACTACGCCGCCTGAGGGTTTATCAGACAACTTTCGTCTTCCAAAACCGGCCCGATAAACCGTCAGACGGCCTGATAAACCCAAGGGCGTAGGCGGAATAGCTGGAAAATGTGAAAACACACGAGCGGGCAAAGTGGTCTGATAAAGAGTGGCCTGATAAACCCTGAGGCGGTGTTACACCGCCGGTGTATTTAGTCAACCCTTAGTAAGAGTTTAATTAAATGTTAGGTTAACTTGTATGTTATTTGTTTAGTTAACTCATAACTGTTTAGTTAACTGTTTATTTATCTGTTTATTTAACTGTTTATTTAACTGTTTAGTTAACTGTTTATTTAACTGTTTAGTTAACTGTTTAGATAACTGTTTAGATAACTGTTTAGATAACTGTTTAGATAACTGTTTAGATAACTGTTTAGATAACTGTTTAGTTAACTTTTAAATGTTTAGTTAACTGTTAAATCAAGTCTTAAGTTAATTGTTAATTTGCTTGTTCAGTTAATTACACCGCATACGGGTTTATGCGGCCAGTTTTGGAATGAACTCGCAGTGCGTGGGCGAGTTAGCGGAAAAATTTGTGAAAAAAAAGTTCATTTTGTTATGTCTCAGGGGGAAGGAGTTTTTGGGAATACGTAGGGGTAACATGCGTGTAAATAAACACGCACTTTAAAAATTCACAATAATTCGCATTTAATTAAAAAAAAACTGGCAAAGCTAAGTTGTAGAGCTCGTCAAACTACGTCGATCTGATTATTCAGAAATTGATCAGGGCCACCAGGGCCCCCTAGAGAGCTGTTTGAAATCTCCAACCTACGCAAAAACACCGTCAATCGAATTTTCTCGAAAAGTTGAGGGGGGGGGTCAGCAATACCCGTTTTGCCCTACGGGGCCTCCATATGCCTTAAATCGACGAGAAAAACAAGTTGCGTGTCTATATACACGCACTTCTCCCTGGGAGTTAAGTTGCATAGACAGGTGGTGTACTATAAATCAAATTTGTAAAATGCGGCAAGATGAATCGGTGTAATTTTTCACTTTTTTGTGTTTACGGGCGTGATAATTGTTTATGATAGGTTACATCTATTCAATTATCTTTTTTTCGCCTTTTTCAATTTCCACCTGTTATCAGACGGATCTCAGACAAGAAACCGCCGGCAGTATTTATCTTCAATAAATCATCGTGTTTATAATTTGTCAGTTACAAAGATAATTTGTTTAAAAATATGTTTTTACATGAGAGATCAAAGTACATTTTTNCAAAAAACGGCTTAGCATCTATATTACCTCACCCTGTATAAAGACTTTTCGGAGAACATTTATTTTTAGGGTTCTGTCAATTTCATACAACGCATGCGCAGTTAACGGACCGATCCGGAATTGGTGAAGGCGGTCCGGAATTGGTGACGACGGTCAGGAATTGGTGACGGTCAGGAATTGGTTTCGGCATTTACTGTAATCGGCAAAATCTAGAATGCATAAATTTGTAGCGAATTTTTCTGGCAATAAATCAAGATTTTTGCCCAATTAGCAATTTTTTGACGCTTCATTACACCATAAATGAACAAAGAGATACCATAAAATTGTGCACCTGAACCTTTGATATCGCAATTGCGGCCGATTTTCTCAAATGATTAGTACTGAATCAAAACATTGCCAGTTGGTTTATGAAAAAATGTACTTTGATCTCTCATGTAAAAACATATTTTTAAACAAATTATCTTTGTAACTGACAAATTATAAACACGATGATTTATTGAAGATAAATACTGCCGGCGGTTTCTTGTCTGAGATCCGTCTGATAACAGGTGGAAATTGAAAAAGGCGAAAAAAAGATAATTGAATAGATGTAACGTATCATAAACAATTATCACGCCCGTAAACACAAAAAAAGTGAAAAATTACACCGATTCATCTTGCCGCATTTTACAAACTTGATTTATAGTACACCACCTGTCTATGCAACTTAACTCCCAGGGGGAAGTGCGTGTATATAGACACACAACTTGTTTTTTTCGTCGATTTAAGGCATATGGAGGCCCCGTAGGGCAAAACGGGTATTGGTGACCCCCCTCAACTTTTTGAGAAAATTCGATTGACGGTGTTTTTGCGTAGGTTGGAGATTTCAAACAGCTCTCTATGGGGCCCTGGTGGCCCTGATCAATTTCTGAATAATCAGATCGACGTAGTTTGACGAGCTCTACAACTTGGCTTTACCAGTTTTTTTGAATTATTGCGAATTATTGTGAATTTTTTAAGTCCGTGTTTATTTACACGCATTTTACCCCTACGGATTCCCAAAAACTCCTTCCCCCTGAGACTTAACAAAAACTTTTAAAAGTTAACTAAACAATTAACTAAACAGTCAACTAAACAGTTAACTAAAGAGTTAACTAAACAGGTATCTAACCAGTTAACTAAACATTTAACTAAACAGTTAACTTAACAGGTATCTAAACAATTCACTTAACATTTAACTAAACAGTTAACGAAACAGTTATGAGTAAGTCATGCTGCTCTTATATGGGACGATGATTTCAAACCGGACATTTACCGGATAAAATCATTACTTACTCCCATTATCAACTTTTACAAAAGCGGCCTGTTTTGTATCACCGATTAACTAGTATGCTGAATTTACGTTGTCGCGTTAACCAAAATTTTATCAGGTTTTCAATCCAGTGTATAACCCAAGCATGATGCATTTTCACATTACAAAGGGTAGGCCAATTCCGGAACGCTTTGCGATTTTGAGCCAAAGTCCCCTTTTGTTCCGAAATTTGATTTTTTTGCCCAAAAACCGTTCCGGAATTAGACTTTTTCGTTCTGGAATGGGACTTCAAATCTTTTTTGAAATAAAAAGCGTTCCGGAATTGGACTTTTTTCCGATAACTGTTCCGGAATGGGGTGTTCCGGAATTGGCCTACCCCCTGTATACCGTTATTATGACAATGATAGCCCATGGGCCATGTCTTTTCATAATGGCCTTTGTTTTGCATTGTAAAATTAATCATTAACCAAACTGTGAAAAATGACCGTTAAAAATCGGCTTTAAAAATCGATTATCGAAAAGAAAAAAAAATGTCAGACAATTTATCTCTACCGTGGGAAAAACTAAAACGTGTTTGTTTTGTTTTTGTCAGTTCCATGGTGGATCGGATATTGGAAAGACATGCCGAGTCCGACAATTCAAAGTTCTTTTCATACAATTTGGTCTTAGGAAAAACAACGAATCATTCTGTTTTCATTATTTAACCCCCAAGCGCGACTCCGGACGTTTGTCGAGCCCGGGTGAAAAACGCAATTTCTGAGTTGTTCGGGCTTAGAATAACCGATTAAAAAGTCGGATTTTTTTTAATTAATAGTAGTTAGTTAATGGTTGAGCCTGGGAAACCTCAAACAAGAGTTTTTTTTTTGCAAATTTCACTTTTTTTTCTGTTACGTTTTTTCATAACTGTACAGTAGCCAACGTCGTACTAGCCTGCAAAAAAATGAACCCCATACGTCGCCCGGTTAATCGTAATTGTGGTTTTGTGGTCAAATCGACCAAAAAGTGTCCAAGGGTGGTCGGGGAGGTTTTGAGAGTATGCTCATTCAATTCAAGGCCATCGATTTGGGAGTGAGTTATTTAATAACTTTCGTAATACGAAAGCGGACAAACCGGAAAACCGGAGAAACGATTTCGTATTTATCCTTTCAACCCCTAATCGGGACTGTACAGGGTGCGGTAATATAGATGCTAAGCCGTTTTTGTTTCGCTGAGCACATATAAAAGTGCGCTGAGCAAATATAAGTCACCAAAAAACGGCTTAGCATCTATATTACCTCACCCTGTATATTTGGCGAATGAAAATGGCCAATTTCTATCGGTATATTTATCCTCAAATTTATCAAGCATCGAAATCAGTGGCCACACGGAAAGTATATGTTGACAAACATTTTCATTCAACGAAGTTTGATACTGTGGCGATTTCAAATCTGTTTTTCCTTTTCTTCATCTTGGTTTACCAAACGCGGGAATTACCTTTTCTGGCGGCATCTTGCGCCTGGTCGATGCGGTTTGGCACTGGGGTAATACGTTTTTTTGTATTTACGTATTTAAATGCAAGTTTTATTTACACAATAAATATCAAAGGTGTTCGGATGTTTCGGTCGGATCCCTGACTCGTATTAGTTCTGGTGAAGAAGGTGCTTTTGCGAACGATGTGCACATTTTGTGCATCATGTTGTCTTTCAGTACTAAACATAAACTAATCGCATATAAACCAAAACATGCCACATTATTTGGCCAGTATTATGTTCGGCTTAAATTAGCCAAAAGAACTGTCCGGTTTTTATTTATTTTATTTTGGTCAATCCGCAACGATTTAACATTTTTTCAAACAAATCACCAACTTGTTCAGTAGTACAAGAATTTTCTAATAATTTCAAAAAATTTAAGAACTTTTCCATAATTTTACTTTTTAGCGTTTCTTCGCGAAATATAAAGTGTATGTTTCTAA
>SCLG01001936.1:0-13642 GCA_004367875.1 Oikopleura albicans
ATGTATTATTTCAAGATAATTGCAAAAAAGGCTGGACATATTACAACGGCCGTTGCAATAGAAAGTATACAAATTTTATTGGCGATTGGTGGGCAGCGAAAGAATTGTGTGAACTGAAGGGATCATATTTAGGAATAATTTACGATCAGAATATGACCGCAATTGTAAGTATTACTTTGTTAAACAAAATGTGTTGTTTGAGCAATTGAATTCCCGGCATTTTCTTCTTTTGTATTCTCTGGATGGGGCAAGTTAATTTTTTTACGTACGCAGAAACTTTTTGATAAATCTATTTATTATTATTATAGAGACAATGTTTTTATTTTAGTTGCAAGGTGGAAATACATCGCCCATATGGATTGGTGTTAAGAAAAAAATTGACGTAGATAATGAATTGATTTGGACTGACGTATTTGGAAATGAGCTAACATATCTAAACTGGGAAGATGGACATCTTTTTAGTTATACTTCTCAAAATCCGCGGAGTTGTGCTAAAATGAAAGCTGATGGTAAATGGAAGAATGCTTTATGTACTAATCACCAGAAATATGATGTTTTTTGTCAATACAGTAAGTCAATAATATTTAGCAGAATGTAGTAAGGGTAACACAATTTTGGAAAATAAGCTGGTCCAAGTTTTATCTGGTATATTTTATAACTATTAACTCAACACTTTCAAAACAAACAATGTAGGTATTGACCAAAATCAAGTTGCCGAACCAATCACCGCAACATTGACGCCGTCAACATGTTGTCAGACAATAACCGTCACACAAGGTTATTGGGGTTTTACGGAATACCTGGGTGTATACGAGTTAAAAACCATCGATGACAAGGAACAATATGTAAGAGTGACCGACGGTGAGTATATCATTACATCGTCAGTGGGCTATTTAATACAGGTTCTCCGCCATTTGTAGTCCATGCGCGCTTTTTGAAAAATGTAATTAACCGTTTTCGGGTTGCTTGTTCACGAAAAAAAATAATCATAATTATTTCTAACAATATTGTTTTTTAGTAATAATTAAGTACAGTCCTTTAGCCTTTTTCTTGCCACTTTCGCATGACTCATAGGGCCTAAAATCTGTCAAGAAACGGGTTTTTTGTCAAGAAAAAGGCTCAAGGACTGTAATTAATTATTGGTACAATAATTGCTACCCAATTCATAGCCTGAAACATAAGAAAGTGGCTGGGGTTTGTATAAAAACAATGGAAAATGGGGTGGCCTTGCATGGACTCTCTCTAAAACCAAGTGCCCCGAAAATGAAGAATGGTGTGGATCACCCAGTAACAGTTGAGGGTTCGAAACAGAGAGTTTATTTCAAATGAAACAACAAGAATAATTACAATAAAACAGTTCTTGACTCAAATTTGTGATTCAAAAATCCTAAAACGTTTTGACTTTCTTCCCTAAAAATAATACAGTATTTTTATTGTAGTTTTTATCAAAGGATAAATTATAACAACTTATGACGAAGAACTAAAATTTAGAACCCAGGTTTAGGGGCTACGGAGCTACTGTTACCACGTGCAATGATGTTCCCAATGAAGGTCAGTAAGGTTTTTAGAGAATTTCAAAATACTTTTGGTGTTTATTATAAACTAAGGTTTTGCGAACCAAAATTCCATGCGCAAAATCTATTGGCCATTTCAACTTTTACCTACTCATTACTCCACAAAGTAGTTATGCAACTGAGAGCTTTCGGCGCTAAGTGTCACCGAAAGCTCCCATCTTTCAACTTTACGGTCAAATTTGGCCATACCCACCTTGAAACACATATGGCGGAATTTGTTTCCGCCCGGACATGGGTTTTATGGTGTCCCATTCTATTAAATGTAACGGCAGTGAAAACTAACATAGCTTAATCGATTACAAAGTCGGAGAACAAATAAAAAATAAAAATTTTGTTTTCGTAATGAATACTAATTAGTCGTTTATTTGAGCTAGGAAACCATAAAATAGAGGTTATTTGCAATTAATAGTTATCACGCGCATTTTTTGTGTGTCATATTTTTCCAAAAAAATTGAGTAGTCAACGGTCCACTAGCCTGCAAAAAATAACCTCGACGTCATCCGGTTAACCATTTCTGAATTTGTGGTTTTGTGGTCAAATCGACCAAAAAGTGTCCAAGCGTGGTCGAGTTTTCGAGAGTATGCTCATTTGGATTCAGGAACATCCATTTGCTTATAGCGTATAAATTACGTTCACGGAACTTTTTTAAATATGTGTTTAAAAATTAAAACAAAAAAAAATTTTGATTTTTTTTTATTTGAGTACAGGGGGGAGCGCTTTACTGAATGGCGGGTGGCGTCAGCAATTGTTGTTGGCGTCGGTGCCATCGGCGTTGAGGTCCGCCCGGCCATCGGTGTTGTCCTCGTCGGCGCAGTCGACGGTGCTGCCAATGACGGTACCGTCGGCGCAAACATCATCGCAGCCATCGGCACAGCCATTGATGCACCCATTGGCGCAGCCATCGAGGACGGACACCGTCTCAACGGACCTTGGGAAGACCCGCACGGCTTCGGCGGCTTCCACCTCCATGATGGCGCACCGCCGGCGGACGACTGCAAGGTCCAGTTGGTCCAGCCCCTTATTGATGAGGTGCTGGGTGACGGTGGCCGGGCGGTGAACCCGGTTTATAACGCGGGCCAGTTCGCGCTGCCTCGCGGCCCGAAGTTCCCGCCTCTCCAGAAACTCGGACGGATGATGCATCTTTTTATGCGTATGCATCGCACTGAAAAAAAAATATTAAAAATATATAAAATATTAAATATCAATAATAATTGATGTTAAAATCACCGACCCTCATTTGGAGCAACCGACGCCTCACCTGCAACAAATAATGAGCCAATTCTTCGACGAAGCAGGCGAACATTACAAAAACAAAACTACCGATTTCCTTCCATGACGGATTTTTTCTCCAAACAATAATCAAAAAAAAAATTGGATCTGTTTACTCACCTGGTCTTCCTGCCTGAACTAGAACTGCCTTTTCTTGACCTGTTTAAAATTAATTATTCTGTTTTCAAATAAAATCATTTTCCATAATTTTACGGCTTTTAAATTTGGATTATTTGTTTTACTAGACCACAACAGGTCGTTTAATAATATGCAATTATTGTCTCTCGTCCACCAAACGCCCAGCCAAATTACGCAACCCCGTATTCGGTATTTTACGACAGTCCCGTCTTTCATAAAATGTTCGGTGAACGCCAAAATCAAAATCGAACGATTATGAACCACATTATTGGTACTATGGGAAAATAGCAAAATAAAAAACATAGAAACCACGTTCTCGATAGTGCCCTTAAGGCCCTATCTGGGCAATATTTTATGCAAAAAGTGAGTCCACAGCGTCCAGGGGTTAACTGAGCTAAAGTCGACGTGAGCCGGTTTTAACGAACGTTAATCCCTGTACTTAGCACAACCGGAGTTATGTTATGTAAATTTTATTAATTAAGCGGCAACAGTTGAACTTGAAGAACAGATCAAAGAAATTGAGCTTAAAAGCCGAAACATTTATTTTGATATATAATGTTTTTTTGATATAAATGTTCTCCAACCATTGTTGCCGATAGATTTGCATGCTCCATTTGCGCAAAGACGGCTTTGGTAAGAAGCTCGTCCGCCACATCGTCGTTTTCTATTGACGGTTTAAAAAAAACTCTGTTATTCATCAATAAATATTCTCTAAATTCTCTAAAATATTATAAAATTCTAAAATGTTATTTTCAAAAAATATTATTTTTACCATAAGATTCATTGGCGCATATTTTTGCAATGAATCCGCCATATTTTCTAACAATGGCTTCCTCTGATCGAGCAGAGGAAATTAACGCCAATGAAAGTAGCTCTCTTTCACAATTGAGAGAAAAAAAAAGCCGGAAAAAAATAAAATGTACTTAAACATTTTCATTTTAAAAAAATGATAGAATAAAAGATAAAAAAAACTTTTTTGAATCACTTGTTGTTGACCTTCAGCCAATCTTACCTGGATTAACGCCAATAATAAGTTGGCATTGGCATCAAGCAGCCGGTCGAGTTGGCCAGCGTTCCGGGTGGCCAATGTTGTTAATTCGATAAGTCGGGCTTCTATCGCACGTATTTCCCCGGAAATTCACCTGGCCAATTCCAGGACCAGGTCAGACTAAAATGAAAAATTATTGGCCCAGCATACTTAACAAAATATTTTATACATTCCTTGTCCCCCAAATCGGCAAGCCAAATATTATAATAGATAATACCCAAATATTTTAATAGATTATCGCAACTTACCAATGATCGTCCAACGAAGTTGTTGTATTGCAGAACTAAACAACGCCGCCTCTCGCTGATTGTCCCTATAACGAAGTTAAGGGATAATGTATGGTTATACAGTCGACTCATCAAAATGTTACGATTAGTCAAAAAATCGTTCATTATCAGCACATGTATAGGAAAATTGAACAAAAATTTAGAGAAAGATAATGAGAACATATTTTGTGAAATTAAAGACCTAACCCTTACATTTATTATTAATAGTGAAGGGGGACAAAATCCGATTGAAAAGATGATTTATGATTAAACGCTTAACGTTAATTACCTGAAAAGATAGCGGCTAATTTGGCTGATTTTTATTGATTTTGATAAAAGTATATTTGATCGAAACAAAAAGTTAAATTTTAATTTTAATTTTTGTTTTGTAATATTGTTCACGTATTGATAATTCGCTCGGGCAAATTAGTTTTTTACTTAAGTTTAAATACAAAAAAAGTTTTGGCGAATGAAAAAAAATAAAAGCAAAAAACACCCGATTAGAAATCTTATTATTTCACAAAAATAAAAAAAGAAAAAAAGTATTCTTTCAGTTATTATCAGAGTTAATTACCTCTGTTATTACTTTTCTGTGAATTGTCTTGAACGACAGTGAAAAACTACCAATTATAAATCAAGTATAAAAGGCAATGTTATTTTTATTTCTTCAAATATGGCTCTCTCGGTAAGTTAAGATTTTAAAATTTAATACAAAATTGAAAAAAAAAATATTTGAATATACCTAGTTAGAGTTAAACAGGATTAAAATTTTTTCAGCAACAATTTAAACACTTTGGGAGCAATTATAACGACACTTAAACATTTTTTTATTTAATATTCAGGTTAAAAACAACGTTTTGGAGCAATTGTTTATACGCTTTCATGTATCGTCTGTGTACTATTACCGGATGGCATGTAATACGATTAAGGCTTTCGTTAAAGGAACCAATCCTGAAATAAATCACCGACCAGCTACCGGTATGGTAATTAAGAAACATATAATAAAAAATAAGTAAATACTTTTAAACAGAATTTTAAAAGAAAAAAAAAGAAAAATCGTTTGTAATCATTTAATATAATTCACCGTAAGCAATGACCATGAAACCATGCGCACGGACGGAATTCCGCGCAAACTTGAGGTGTTTGTTGACGACTTTTATAACAACAACGAGATGAGCTTCCAAGTCCGCCAAACACTTGTTGACGGAGCTTTTGACGGCGTTCTTCATATTTAAAAAATTGCAGTACCACAATTTATTTACTTTTAATCTCAATTTTGGTAGTTTTAAATTATCTAATTTTAGATGCAAGAATACGTTATGTTCGTTAAACGGGTTGTTATGCATCCGAATTCTAATAACGTTAGTTTCTTATTAAGTCATTTTTATTTTTTTATTAATTAAATTAACCTTAAGACCCCATTTGTTGTAATTTAACGCGATACTCGCCGAGGACCCGGATACAAAATTTCAAATTGTTGGAAAACCTAATCGAACAATTATGAAGGTATAGCGTAGTTAAACTACAAAATATTAGTTTACTAAAAAGTTCAGTCACTTGCACGTGCCCTTGGCCATGGACGCCCATTACCTATTTACCTAACTGACGAGCCAATCAACGCCGAGGGTCAATTTGGATTTAGCCACATTTACTCATACTAGTTGCTTATGAGATTAACTCAATGTCTGGAACACCAATAAAATAACTCGTTAACTCGAGATCAGTCACACCTTGCATATTTGAGATAATCTACAAATGGAAAAATTCCAATATATTTTTAAATGCAAATTGTTTTATCAAGTGCAAATTGTTATTTTAAGTGGATAGTGCGTAGGTTGAAACCTTGAAAAAAATATTTTTTCAAATGGGAAGTGCGTAAAACTTTGAAAGTTAAAAAAAATGTTATTAAAAATGTTAATAGGCTTTTTTGGTATTCCTAATGAAAATATATAATAAGAAAAAAAATGCTCAAGTAAACACAAGGGTTAAAATTTTGGTAAATTTAAAAATAATGTTAGTTCAAATACAAATAAAGTAATGTTACTCGCAAAAAATCAGGCGATTGTTGCCACTTGCGTCCTTTGGGAGTTAAAATGCACGTTTCGATGACACTTAGCGCCGAAAGCTCTCGATTGCATAACTACTCCACAAGACAATTCCATACGTAAACTCTTTTCGACTTTTAATCTCCCGCCTCTTTTTTCGTTTTCGAATTATTCATTTATATTTTTAATCATTTTATGAGATTTAACCCCAAACGCGACCCCGGACGTGTGTCCGGCCCGTATTGATTTATTATTGTGGAGTGTTTTCGTAATATACATTACGTAATATGTATTTCATTTTTAGATGGTATATGCCCTGCTTCGCACCCATGGGCATACTCCCCTTTCAATGGATTAGGATCATTTTGTTGCGGAAATAATCAGGAAAAAAATAATGGTGTTACGGATTGCAACGGAAATCTGATATCATTGAACAGTTCTTGTTGCTTGAACGAAAATTATGTTGAATGCTTAGCGCCACCATGTGAAAATAGAGGTATGAGTCATAATTAGTATATCATTTGTCCAAACTTGGACACTTCCAATTATTATTTATTACTTTATAAGTAAATTTATTATTATTCAGATACTCCCTGTGATATGAGTGTATTAGCGCCCGCTAATGGTAAAATTTGGCAAACAACGCCATTCTTGCAAAAAGCATGGCGATTTTCGTTTCATATCTTTATCCATGATATCGATACGGATGAATGTAATAAACTGTTCTACGTTACCGCTAATGAATTGGTAGAAACTTCAACAATTGTCACGATATGTCAAAAACGAATTATATTTCATTATGAGATTGGAAGTGAAACCGATAATAGCGTCGAATATAAAATATGTGACCGCACAAAGTGGCTGAAAGTGGATATGGAACAACAATTCAATGAACTTAAGTTACGGTGTTTAACACTTTTTGCACTTGATTTAGTATACAGTACACCCCCTGCGCCGTTATCTGGTCAACATTTCGAGGTCAAATTTTGACCCTATAACCGGTTTTGGCCCGATAACGTCGCAGTGCGTAGGCGTTTGTACAGACATTATTTATACGGTATACGCTATACACCAGGTAACCG
The DNA here is from genome assembly GCA_004367875.1 of Oikopleura albicans. NCBI lineage: Eukaryota > Metazoa > Chordata > Appendicularia > Copelata > Oikopleuridae > Oikopleura > Oikopleura albicans. Next base: position 7,423 of record SCLG01001936.1, read on the forward strand.
ACTGAGTTAACAAAAGTTAATTATGTTCACCACCGTTATATGAGTCCATTTTTGTCGTTCGCATCGATGACGAAAAAGTTCACGAAGTGGCAAACTCGAGTCTCAAAGAACTCACCAATGTATCGCTGGTATCAAATTTTGTTAACGATTTGTCTTTGTGCAACGTCGTATTCGAAAACTTAATTTCAGGTTTTCCGCAAGATTTCAACGTTAAATACAGATTTTATGACGTTTATAAAAAAACAATAATAATTATTACTTTGTACAATGTTTAGATACAAGTCTTAGTTATGGTGAGTGTGTGTCAAATTGGAGTTATTGGATGAACCGCGATAAACCTGATGGAAGAGAAGACAATGAAAGGCTTATTCATCAAAAAACATTAATATGTCAAAATATCACGGGAGTTCAAGCTAGAGTTGCAAATACTAATGAAACAAAAACTAACCAAAATGTGCATTTTGATAGCAGCGGATTAGAGTGTATAAACGCAGAAAACACAGAAACATGTCATGATTATGAAGTGCGAGTGTGCTGTGCAGGTAAAATAATTTAGCTGGATTATTCACGATAGGGGGTAACCAATTCTTATTTGAGGCTTACTATACACAGGATGCGCAGTTAACCGCCACCCTTCGCGGCGTCCTCAACTGGCGGTTAACTGCGCAGGGCGTAGGNGTCGTTTCTAACTAAACTTTATGGTACATACATTATGGTTATTTTTATGGAAAAGCGGGCCTTTTTCGGATTACCATAATCATATGTGGCTATAATAAATAGTTGGCACTTATTCCACATCTCCGGCAAAATCACAAACACTTTCGCACCGTAATAAACACATTACGTAACAAAAAACATTAGTATACAGTATGTACGGTAAAAAAGTATTAGTGTACGGTACTTTGGAAAACAACACGTTAGATACCGACGGAAAATTGACTTTGAGCATAACGTTTGCAAAAAACTGGGTCAAAACGTTACCCAATTGCATGTACTGGTTAATAACATAGCCTATGTTACCTATGTTACATAGGTAATAATCCAATTAGAATGGACCGCTACAGATGAGTCATGAGTTTTGCTTAACTCTCAGGGGGAAGGAGTTTTTGGGAACCCGTAGGGGGAAAATGCGTGTAAATAAACACGCACTTAAAAAAATCACCATAATTCGCAATAATTCAAAAAAATTGGTAGAACCAAGTTATAGAGCTCGTCAAACTACGTCGATCTGACTATTCAGAAATTGATTTGGGTCACCAGGGCCCACTAGAGAGCTGTTTGAAATCTCTCACCTACGCAAAAAATAACACCGAATTTTCTCGAAAAGTTGAGGGGGGGTCACCATTACCCGTTTTGCCCTACGGGGCCTCCATATGCCTTAAATCGAGGAAAAAACCAATTGCGTGTCTATTTACACGCACTTCCCCCTGTGAGTTAAAAAATAATATCATACCTAATATCATAACAAACCCTTTACGGAATTATCCGACCATTTTATTTGGTACGAATAACAATATTTCATAAGCAATGCATCGTATGTCAATATTGTGACTATAGAATTGCCTGAAAATTATACATTGTTGTGGTTTGCACTCTGGTCATATCGGAAATTTTCAACTACCGGGTGTTTGTCAAAAATGTTGATTGAAAATAATCCGACAGACGAAACCGATGTTATGGACTCTTCAAAGTACTTCGATTAAAATGGTATGTAAATGTATTTGTTCATTATTATGAAAAAGTTCTTCCGGGCTCAGGAACTTGATCATATAATACAACATAGCATATGTTACGTAGATCAACACAAAATTTTGGCAAAAACAAGCGGAAAATAGAATATGTTTTTTGAAGAGTTTGTCATAAAATCAAAGGGCAAAAATCAGTTTTAATTTTGTCATATGTATCTCCCAAAAGAATTAGAAAACCCAATAATCCTGAAAATGAAGTGTCGACAGGTGTTAAAGTTACGAATTATAAAAAATATTTTGCAGTACACTTGATATTACACAAAAATTGGAAAATACACAGTGCTAGTCCAGCATAACGCCCCCAAACAGGGCTCGGCAACAGTTACTTAATTTATGATTTGATAATTTACGATTTGGAATTAAATTTCTCAATTTTAGTAAAGAAAGGTATTTTCAACAAAAATATTATCCTAAAAAATGTTTGATCACTCTTTCAAACAGGACGAAGGTGATTGGCTCGTCTCCGGAAGACGAATGATACGGGCCAATCATTGGGCTCTATTTTATTTAAGGGTTTCATGAGACGAATATAATTCTAAAAAAGGTTTTTTTTTGTTTTTAGGTGACACTTTAATATTAAAGATTTTATTTTGCATTTTTATTTTATTTTTTGTTGATTTATTGTTTTTAAAATCGTTGCCTTGCGTATGCAAAAATTTTAATTATGTTTTTTTGTCATTAAAAGACTTTTTTTAATACCCAATTTGTATAAAATAATTGCATGTGAAAATTCGTGTTCGTGTCCATGTTGTGAATTCGTGAAAATAAACATTTTTTTTTTGTAAATTTCTGAAGGTCAACTAATCTAGATAATTGCCCACAGTTCAAGCCGCGCTCAACAAAAGACTACCTGCACTGTAATTATTTATTTTTACTGAGTTTTTTGGGGAAATTTTCAACGCATGGGACCTAGAACTTACTCAAAATCAATTTGTTAACAATTGATTTCTGCGGTCTTTTCAAAACGAGCGAAAGATTAAAATGTTAAAAAAAGTTTTTATTTCTATTTTATCGTATTTCGCACACTTTGTCAAAAAATGTTTTTTGGATCAACGAAACTGTCCAAAAATGGCATGTTTGCAGTTATTTTTCTTTAGTTAGAGCATTGCAAGCAAATTACTATTTGCCAATTTACGCGTCGCGACAGTCTATTAGAAAGATTATATTTTACTAAAAAAATTCTCGAAAAATATTTCAAAAAAAAAAATATTGAAAATCGATCGAACATTAACCCTACCGCGCGGTCGATAATTTTACGTGAAGATAATGACGCAATGTCTCGCGGACGCGGTGAAATTTTTGTCTAGAGCGATTTCAACGTAACGGGCGCAGTGCGTAGGTGAATATTCTGTATTTTTTTTTCTAAAAAAAAAGCATAATGGCCTATTTGAAGTTTCCAGTCAAATCTCTGAACAGTCTTTGCCAAATATACGGCCGCGGCGTGCGCCGTTATGTTACGCGCTGTTATGTTTTACTTTTTTATGCTTCAATTTTTTTATAAATTATTTTCCCGTATAAAATATGAATATACTGAAAAGATGTGTGCGCGCAAAATATGTTTTTCACTTAAAAAGTTTTGAATCAAAATTGTGGACCATAACTTAGATCTGGCGAAGTTTTGATCCAAAATATTTTACTTTTTTTCACATTCCATAACAGCCCATTTAGTAACATTCCAATACTAACACAAAAATAATCACGTGTTTTGTTTTTCAACAATTCCAAGTATTTCCTTTTCTAAACGTCACAATTTCTTTAAATTTCAAAAATTTTAGAAACAAAAATATGCGAATTATGAAATTACTCAGTCTTCAAATGAATCTTGTGGGATTTCGTGACAAAAGCTTATCGGTTTCGAGCATGACAAAAAATGTCAGGCGATGAATTCGTTTAATATTTTCCACCGAAAAAATAAGCTAAAAATATGTTAAATAAATTGACATGAATTTACACTAATTTTCAATTTTCAATCGGCGCATTTTAAATATTAGTTTAATAATGAATATTAGGTCACTACTATTACAGTTAAAAAACGTCATTGTGATCGTCATAGTGATCGTGAGACTTTCTTTAGTGGCATTTTTGCCAGGACCACATTTTCCTCCGAAATTTATTATTCACTTTTGAAAGTTTCAAACATTAAAAGATCATTATTTGAATAAAAAATATAATTAAATAGAAACTATAATATATAATAATGAACGTGATTTATATAAAAAATAAATATAATTTTTAGAAAAAATTTCGTAATTTCTTACATTTATAAAATAATTTCGCTTTTATGTCCAAGATTCGAAATTTTTCGAAACAGAAAAATTACGAAATATGCTCTGTCTAAAAAAATAACCAAATAGATTTTCTGTCACCATTTTGATCTATAAAATACAAAAAGTTTTTGAATATGAGTGTTTTAAAACCTAAATAAAACCCGAATAAAACCTAAATAAAACTATAAGTTGAATTATTTTTTATTACATCATTGCTCGGAAACATCCCCCGGGCCAAATTTTTCACGTTCTTTACCTGAATGTGTCTAACTGGCCCGCTTTCACCAATTTAGCGCAATCTTCATCTGAGCTATTTGAGTAAATCTCTCCGGCTTCCTGTGTAGCCCGTCTTTCCGGATAATCTTTTTGATCTTCCGGCCGTGGGACCATTTTTAAAAATCAATTTACAGCCACGTTTTTTGTATAAAAAATCTTCGCGTTTTTTTTTCTCTCGATTTATGTATAAAAAAGTTATAAAAAATTGTGTTTTTCAAAAAAAAAAAAAAATAGATATATATTTATTTCACTACTTGGTTAAACAGTTGAACTTTGAAGGGGTAGCGAGCTGATTGCAAAATTGGAGGTGAAGGTGAGCGGTGGTGCTCGTGCGCACGTCACCTCTAGAACTTATGACGGATTCCGCATTGGCGCATTTTTTTTCTAAATAATCCGAAAAAGTACCCAGTATATTACAAAAAAGACTATTGAGCGTTTTTTTTTGTGGTTTGATTATTAGAAATCGGACAACTTATTTGAAGTACAGTGGTTTGCGCAAAATTACTATTAGAAGCGTTGCGTCGGTTGGAAGCAACGCGTTTGGGAAAGTTGTTGCGTTAGGTAAAAATGCGCATGCTGGCCAACGCTTGCAAAAAAAACGGAGCGTTCTATTCTCATCAGAGGTCGGCAGACTTTGTACCCTTGTCCGCGGACAAGGGTTAACGTGGGTAACTTTCAATGGTAAGGGTACACTCTTTTTTTCACTCGGTAACACGCGATTTTACCCATTATCCGCAAGTAATTACCCCTACTCAGGTAAACAAAATGGATTACAGTTTTTTTTTTGAGAAACTAGTTCTAATTATGATACATAAGTAAACTAAATACACACGTATAATTTCGATTTGGTACTTTGTATTAAACTTTTACAATTATCGTAAGATATTCTTAACCCATGCCGGCATACCGCCTCTTTCGAGTTGATTTCCAAGATTTCCAAGTTGATTTCCAAGATTCACTACAGAAAAAAGAGACTGTTTGAAAAATTAACAGAAAAAACTACTCAAGAAAACTTTTTTTTTATTGCCACACATTTTTTCGTCTGACCTTTGTAATGATAATTAAAAGAAAGTGGCGGTGATCGAATTTAAGACATATTGAAAGTAAGTGGTAAAGTTTAACGGGCCAAAATCACGCCCGAACATTGGGCGTGACCTATCGTTGACTAATAAATTATTTACGGAAGTATTAAAGCAAGCCATTAGGTGCCCAGTACGGCTTGTTGCAAGTTTACTACGGGATAATTGCAAACTATAGAACGTACATTAGAACGTACTTTGTACGTTAGTACATTTCCCACAGCATAAAATCTATTTACACAGGTTAAGCAAACTGAACTGGAAAAGTTAAATTCAAAAGTGTCAATTAACTACGCAGTGCGTAGGGGACGTGTTTGGAAGATGGTATATTTATGCCAATATGTGAATTATCCGAAAAGTGGCGGTTAATGATGAATAGAGTGTTTACCAATACAAGCTAAAAAATTCTCAAAAATAAGTATGAAGTTATATTTTGAATGATAACTAACCATTAGAAACAACAAATTGTTGTATTATATGAATTTAAAATTACACTATTTATACTGAAACAAAGTGTTACTGGGGTGAGAAAAAAAGTGTCACCGAGAAAATTTCGCTTGTAGGTTTGAAACAGTACTTGGTCTTATCTATGGTAAGACCTGCGTCGAGCTCGGTGACAAACTGACGATCCACAACAGTATTCAAAAAGTTAGGTGGTGTATTTCCAATTATTCCGAAGATATTGATTAGAATATATTTTCGAAAATACAAGTCTGTTTTTATGGTCAAAATTAAGAAGCGTGTTGCAATACGTTGCGATAAATACGGTGTCGGGTTAAAGGCGCTAATTTGATGATGGGAGCAGAAATAGTGATAATATCCGAGTCTTAGTCCAATTACTGGACCAAAG
>SCLG01001939.1:0-10747 GCA_004367875.1 Oikopleura albicans
AAGGCCGAGACTATTTTGGATCATGTTCAACATCAGGAAAAAGAGCTCAGTGAAGACAAGGTAGGGTGTGAAAAGCGAGAAAATCATGGACATGTCCTAGTTTTAGAAAATAAATGTTAAGATAAAGTTTTTATGATCTATTGGGGTTTATAATTGTATGAAATTATTCGTTGAAATTTAATGTAAACAAAGGTAAAAATATGGAAAATGCACACCCATTTCATTCTCCTGTTCACACTCTTGAAAAGGATATGATCTCGCGACTGCGGGGCGACGCGGCTCGATTAACGGCCGAACTGGCGGCGGAGCGGGCGGCACACTCAGGCGTGCAAATTGAAGCGGGCGAATTGGGAGCGGCCCGCACCAAGATTCTCGAAATGACACATGAATTGACCAAGCTCAGAGCTGAAACCATGAATCTGGGATCATATCAAGCACAAGCAAGAGAAGTGCCGGCACTTAGACAGGTATATCTGACCTACTGCGAAAAAAGGGGTGATCGAGAGTCATGACCTTTAATTCGCCAGTTTTTTATACACAGGGTGCGCGGTTATGTTTCTCAAACAAATTCAAAAAATAGTGAAACATAATGGCTTCTTTTCCGTTTAAATATGATTGTAACGACTCGTTTTAGACTATTCACACACTAAGTGCTAAAGTGCTCGAGCGTGAGAAGGACTTGGCAAAGACAAAATTTGAGTTAAACACAATTCGACCAGAGCAGACCGTGGTTGAAGTGGCTTCCAGGCCGCGCTCGCCAGTTCGCCAAAACGAGGATGATTCTCTCATTGCCAAAGCACGTTCTCGATGGGCTACTTTTGGTATGTATACCCGAGTGCCGACCTCTGGTCACAGGTACACAGGGCATGCAGTTAACTATCCATAAAATATTGTGGACGCTTAATGGCAAAGTTTGAACGTGATTTTTTACCGGCGCATCCTTTGTATAATCACAAATTTTTCTGCGCTATATCGCAGATTTTCCAAATCAAGTTATTGAGGATTTTTTTTTTTGAATAACATTTCTGGTATCTGCCTAAAATTTATTTTTTGTTGAAAAAAAATTATATATTTTTCTTTGAAGAAGGTTCACCTGGCAAATAAAAAATAAGGGCTCATACTCAGTGTATTATTTTTAAGATCATGGTTTCTACCGTTTTGAATTTTTGGATCTTTTTTGCGGAGGTTGTGAGGTCTTGACACATTATTCATTATCAAACCTATGACCTTATACCTACCCTTACTGATGACAGTTGTAAACATCGTCTTTCAGATAACAGTCAAAACGAAAATGAACATCGAGTTGAGCCTAGACCTTCAAAAGTGAAATTTCAAGAAGAGCACGTTCCAAAGCCTACGCATAAGCCGATTAGTAGTACACCCCTGCCCTTACATGAAGTCGAGTCAATTGATTTTACACCCTACGAAACACCAAAAGAAATATATGAAGAGCTCGATGATGATCAACCTTCGACCAATGAAAAATCCGAAAGAACTTCTAGCCACCACAGTTTGTCAAGAGGTTTGATTTTTGAGTTCACAATTGAATAGTTTCATTTTAATCGAAGTTTATGATATAGGGGGTCTGGTTATAAGGTTACAAGGTCACATGTAAATTTAGAACTTATTGTTGGAAAATTTTTTCAGATGGTTATAAGGTCAAGTCAGTTTGTTCAAAGTGCATTAAGGTCAAGACAGTTTTTTTTTGTACTTGACCTTATAACCAGACCATATAAAAATGGTCACTTTGGACTAATTTTGTTGTGTTAGGGTCGTTGAAGCCGAGTTCTAGTCGAAGGTCGTCCCCAATTCCAAGCATAAAAGATGTTCAAAAAATGGAGGAATTGTCATTATGTAAGTTTTTATTTCACGTATGGAAACTAGAACGAGACACTTTCAGTTACCAAAGGGTACATATTTTTTAGTATTTTACGTTAAAATCCCGCACCCATGTGGTAGCTGTAGCTGTATTAGTTTTGAAAACGTTGAAAATTGGAACAATCCCTAATTTTCGATTTTGAGTACTTTTTATCAATTTTATTGTAGCCGCCTTAGCGTCGAATGTTGAAAAAGAGGCGTCTTCATATGTTGCTTCGGATAATTCCAGTCATCTTCACAGTGACACCCTTGATCGTATCCTTGATGATAAAACGCCCGGTGATGTTTTTGCGACGCTTCATCAAATCGAAAAAACANGGTCACATTTTTGGTTCAGAATTCAGTTTTGGTTCCAAATTTAACTTTTCAATCCCAGGGGATTCAGGTGAATTCCAGGCGCTGAAATTAGAATTATCCATAAACATTTTCAAATAACTAAATTATTATTTCAAGGTTTAATTGAATGGGCTGTTAGTGCACGTTACAATCAACGTGTTCGGGCTCATCTTTATGGGGCACTGCTCAATTATCTACAGATGCAGCCCGACTTTTACGGTAAATATTTTTTTTTTAAACTATATTTCTTTCTATAAGGTCAAGTCAGTTTTTTTTGCACGCAGGTCTAGTCAGTTTTGTAACATAAATAATATTTATACTAGTATCTAAATAAATAAGTAATGCGACATTATAAATAATTCATTTCTTTTCACAATTTTAATTTGCACTAAGGTCAAGTTAGTTTTTTAAAATGCATTTGAGATAAAGTCCATTTTTCAGACTTTGACGTTTCGGTAAATGACCAACACCGACTGTATTTTTTCGCATAATGTAAAAAAAAACAGATTAGGCCATACAAACTTTTTTCTCCAACTTAAAACAATTACCCAGTGCAAAATGATATGGAAGCATCCCGACTAATACTTGATGCTACGCTGGACAGTTCGTCAGCATCTTCAAAATACGGCGGAAATCGACAGATAAATAGCTCAGCATCACGGATTCTTAGTCAGTATGGTACGTCCATAATGTCCGTAACGTGCCAGGATGCCGTTGATGGACATTCAGTCACCAGGACACTTGCTTTTGCTTTGCTTGATGCCGTTATGCGCCGGGATTGTGACAGAAAGGTATTAAAAAAACCAAATTCATTATTTCGAAGAACTAGCATAAGAAGTACTAGCTTCGTCCCATAAAAAAGCTATCTTCGAAAGCGTTCCTACTCGGAGTCAGGACTGTTTAATGTCAAGTCATCTTTTTTGCACTAAGGTCAAGTCCTCTTTTTTTTAAGGTCCTTAAGGTCAAGTCAATTTTTTGTGAAGCATGTTTTTTCGGAAACAATCTTTAAAATCATGTCTTTTTTCGCTTTTTTGCATGAATTTCGTCTGATTAACCGATTTTTTTTATTACAACTTTTTCACGTACGTTAATTTAGTGGTTGAATTTCATGCGCGAAAAAGGCTACCTCAAACACATAATTTCATCACTCGGCCTAGAAGACAATGCGCTAATCGAGTCCCTATCGGGCAACTCAAATCGAATGGCCTTCGTTTTACTTCAAAGTACACTGGGTGGCAGCAATGACAATCTCCAACAGCTCACCCTCAATTTTGTCCTCAATCATTTAGATGGTTTTCGGCGCCATTATTCTCGAGTCGGGCTGATCTGCCCACGGACAAAGGTAAATATATTGTTCATCAACCATTCACTAAAATAAACTGCTAAAATAACCGCGTGGGTTTTTGAGTGGCATGTTTTTTTTTGGAAAAAAATCTTTAAAATCATGTCTTTTTTTAGATAAAGCTGGCACATTTTGTTTCTATAAAATCATGTCTTTTTTGAACTTTTTCTCAGCCCGAAGGTCTTACTGTGGAAAAAAATTTCAGGTTGGTTATAAGGTCAAGTCAGTTTTTTCAAAGTGCATTAAGGTCAAGTCAGTTTTTTAGACCTTGATCTTATAACCAACCCCCCTGTACAGTAACTATTGATCATTGGGAGTTTCTGTGGAAAAAAAACCGTGACTTCAGATTTTTGAATTATCTTTTTAGAGTATCTGGAAGAAATTCATTTGATCACTTCGGTGCTGTGTATCATCGCCGGGCATGATTTCTCAGCTTCAGGCATCCACGGTCTCTCCGATCAGACAATGCGTCAATGGAATCTCCAACAAAACAAAATCCAGCGTCTTCTATTTTCGCTCATTTCGAATTATATTTTGAGTGAGAGTTGGATTAACCGGGCCAGACCCGCAGCGTATCTTGAAGCCCAACGAACCTCCACTAATGTCATACAAATTGCACGGCAGATTATACTCAACTCGTGCTACAAAAATGATGATAAAGGAACGCCGATCATTTTTAGGTTTGTGCGGAGAAATCGCATGTAAATAAGACTGAATTGTAAACTACAGGGGGTTGGTTATAACTTACCGTATGGGGACTCTCTGGCTCTGAGCCTTTGAGCAATTTTCCTATGATTTGTAACGCTAAATTGATCAAAGGCTCAGAGCCAGAGAGTCCCCATACGGTATAAGGTCAGCCATTTGGACCATTATAAGACCAAGTAAGTTTTTTTTTGTTGCATTGGTCAAATGAGTTTTTTTGAAAAGCATGCTTTGAGGGAAAAATCTATAAAATCATGTATTTTTTAATTTTTTTTTTTTGATGAAGATCATATGGCTATTTCCCCTTGAAATAGGAATTGATCGTCAAATTAGAATTTTTTAGTTCTTCAAGTCATCTTTTTTGCACTAAGGTCAAGTCATTTTTTCCCAAATAATTCATGTCTTTTTTCACTTTTTTTGAGTGTAAATTTAGAACGATTATAATTTATAATTTTTTTATAGAAATCATGTCTTATTTCACTTTTTTTTGGGTGAAGACCCCCCTCCATAATGTCATTTTTTGAATTACATTAAGTCGTTTTTTTGCCCTTGACCTTATAACCATACCACTTTAAGGATTTTAAGACACTCGGCGAAAAATCTGGAAATCACAATTGTGAAAATTTAGAATTATAATTATAATTTATATAACTTCCCCTTGGAATAGAAATTGATCGTCAAATTAGAAATTTTCAGTTAACATTTTTTTTAAATTTCAACCGCCCTTACTTTTCTCTCTAGTACCAATCTGGGCACTGATACGATTCACGGGAATGAGGATCCCCCACTTGGACTCATTATCAAATTATTAAAAGAAGCGACTCATAATTTCACGGAGACGATTCAAAAGCGCTCATCTCAACAACGAAAACTGGAAAATGTGGCCGGATTACCGACGGTCACACTCGATGAACTGGCCGGCGTTGATAATTCGTTTGAGAATCAAGCGGGGTTACAAATTTAAATCCAGCCATATCATTTCGCGGGTTTTCATATTTGGGTTAAAAGATAGAGAAAAACTGGGGCCGGTATGATTTAACGCAAAATAGGGGTATATTAAGGTCAAGTCAGTTTGTCATACCATTGATCTTTACCCAACAAGGTCTGTAATTTGTATTGTGACCATATTTTGGGTTCCGTGATAGTTGTATGAGCTACAATGGGCGTTTTATAAGATCTTAACTTTTGACCGCTATTAGGCCAAGTCAATTTTTCGGTTTCTTTTTTTTTCTAGCCACGTTATTTTGACCCCCTATTAGGCCGAGAGACCAAGTTTGCATCAAAAACAACAAATGGCGATCACGACCTTAACGCAGGACATGGAACTAAGCGACAAGTTACTTCATCTTCAACATAAACAGCTCGAGAGTACTCTTTTCATTCTCTGGCGGCATATTGAGTACTACTTGAACACAGCGCCAAATAGGCCACAGGTAATGTTGCCTCAAACTTTTGGGAAATAATAATTTACAGAAATTTATAAAATCATGTCTTTTTCTACAGGGGGTCTGGTTATAAGGTCACAAGGTATCATGTATTTTTGAGATTGTTAAAACATATAAATATAAAATCGTGTCCTTTTGAGATTTTCTTTATAAAATCGTTTTTTTTCTATAGAATTCTGTCTTTTTGGGAATATTGAAAAAGAGGCGTCTTCATATGCTGCTTCGGATAATTCCAGTCATCTTCACAGTGACACACTTGATCGTATCCTTGATGATAAAACGCCCGGTGATGTTTTTGCGACGCTTCATCAAATCGAAAAAACACCCGGAAGAGCGCAGCCAGCCTCGGACCAATCCGAAAAACATTCAAACCAGAATAGTCAAAAGTCTGGGGCCACCCAAGATCAAAGTTTTCATTCCTCACGGTACTCGGTCGATCAGTCAATATCACTGTCGGCGATTTCAGGAGAATTTGGAAACAAGTCGGTTTCTTTTTCGGAATGGATTAAACACGTTTATGTCAATTTGACCAAACTCAAGTAATTCAAAACTACGTTCTTTTGTTACACGGGAGTCGCCAAATAAGGGCCCCTCAAATAAGGGTCGGGCGCCAAAAAGCGTTGCTTTTATTCTAGAAAATATTATTCCTGCAAATAAGGGTCACTGGTTTTACAATTGTTTTCCGTGGACCCTTTTTACTAGTTTATGATGCCCTTGTAGCGATAATTAATTAAAATTGTAATAAACTCAAATATATAATGCAAGAAAACCATAAATATGTAATTGGCGCCGTAAGGGCGCTTAGTAAGATAATTGGAAATCGCGATTTGTTTCAGTCCAAAAATTGTTAAAGTAACCCAACTTTGTTAAGATAACCGGTTAGGGGTGTTACATCCCGGGTGTATAAAATTTGTAGATTTCAATTCGAGTCAGCGAGAAATGCATCAAAAATTACAAGTACATCTTGCCGGTACATCCTGTTAGTATTATCTGACTCATTCTTAATCCTAAAAAGACCGAATATGACTCTAGTGAGTTTGACATGGGAATCCGAAACTATAAAGATCAAGAACAAAGATGGAAAACAGATAATTCAAATAAGAGTGGCTCNCCTCGGACCAATCCGAAAAACATTCAAACCAGAATAGTCAAAAGTCTGGGGCCACCCAAGATCAAAGTTTTCATTCCTCACGGTACTCGGTCGATCAGTCAATATCACTGTCGGCGATTTCAGGAGAATTTGGAAACAAGTCGGTTTCTTTTTCGGAATGGATTAAACACGTTTATGTCAATTTGACCAAACTCAAGTAATTCAAAACTACGTTATTTTGTTACAGGGGGTTAAATAAGGGTCGGGCGCCAAAAAGCGTCGCTTTTATTCTAGAAAATATTATTGCTGCAAATAAGGGTCGCTAATTTTACAATTGTTTCCCGTGAACCCTTTTTATTAGTTTATGATGTCCTTGTAGCGATAATTTTAATTAATTCAAATTGCATTAAACTCACATGTAATCTTTACATTGATAAAAATCAAATATATAATGCAAGAAAATCATAAATACGTAATTGGCGCCGTAAGGGCGCTTGGTAAGATAATTGGAAATCGTCAGTCCAAAAAAGTTTTTAGTCCAAAAAGTGTTAAAAGAACCCAACTTTCTTAAGATAACTGGTTAGGGGTTGTAAACAATTTGTAGATTTCAATTCGTGTCAGCGAAAAAGTACATCTTGCCGGTAGTATTATCTGACTCATTTTAATCCTAAAGAGACCGAATATGACTCTAGTGAGTTTGACATGGGAATCCGAAACTATAAAGATCAAGAACAAAGATGGAAAACAGATAATTCAAATAAGAGTGGCTCAAATAAAAGCGGCGGGACGTCCATTTCAGAAAATCAGTCAAAAAAATCCGAGAAAATTTCAGCATTTGATCAAACATCCGATGAGAATTCTTGGTAGTTCATTCCCTTTCTTTTACATTCCTTTCTATAGATAAGATTGAGTTTTATGATGTGGGAAAATGTCGTATTTTTAAGTTTTTTCTTGTCGAAAAATTCCTACATTTGCCGGTTTCGGTCTTAAGTTTAATGCCGGTACTTAAAAAAACAAGAACTTAGTATCGCTTACAATTCTTTTAATACAATTTTGCATAATCACAAATTTTTATATAACCGGTCACAACGTGATCATTNTTTTCATTTAGCAGTGTGGCACAAACGGGTATTGTCGAATGGCAACCCGCAAAAATCGCAAATCGATCCGTTATGGTTTTAGAGGAGATGGCCGCCCTTCGAAACCAACTTGACTTTTGGGCCAGATCCGAGAAAAAAATCATCATTTTTGACAAATGCGAGTTTATCTTTCAAGACGAAGAAAGTGCCAAAGAAGCCTGCTGGCTGGACAATCTCGCAATGTTATACGATTATGATTTAAATATGGTAGGTCTTTCTAAAAGGGGCTGGTTATAATTAACTTGGGTTTGTTGCAAAAATCCTGTCCTTTTGAGATTTTCATTATAAAATCAGTTTTTTATAATATAAAATTAAATTCTATAGAATGTCTTTTTGGGAAGTTTTTATTGTGAAACCTGTTTTTGAGAAATTGTTTTTTGATAAAATCATGTCTTTTGAGATTTTTTATACTTCGTGTCCTTTTGAGATTTTTCTTTATAAAATTTTAAGTTTTTTTAGTCATGTCTTTTTTCTTCTCAAATTCTAATTTTTATGAAAATTTTCAGATGGTTATAAGGTCAAGTCATTTTTTGGGGGTTTGACTTAATAACCAGACCCCTGTATATAATCTTGTCTTTTTGAGATTTTTATATTTTTGTCCAGATAAAATCAACGAATCATATAGGACCAAATAATTGAAAAATGATTCGAAGGTGTTATGTTACAAAGTCCATTTGAGATTTTTTACGTCTTATATTAATACATTTGTATTCTTTACATTTGTATCTTTAGATGTGTGCTAACAAATGTAATCTTGGTCTATTTCTATGTTTTAATATTGATTTTTAGGTGGAGGAATCGATTTACGCCGGCCATCAACTGGTGAATAAAATTTACGAGTCGGAAGTTCCAGTGGTTTCGATTTTACGGCGTGCACCGGTCGGTTATGGAAAGTCATTTTCATGCGCATCCAAGTACTGCATTGATGCCAGCGAAAATGACTGTATTTTCACGATGGACCATTTTCCATGTCCGGGAACCGGCTTCTTCGCCGACTGGAAGATAAAGTGGGATGTTGAATCACGTGATGTCAAATATATTCGACCGAAGCTGCTGAAAAATAGTATCGGAAATGCAGTTGAGGGCGCTATTGAGGATATTTTGAAGGGATATCCATCGTCGTTTGTTCACCATTCCGACTTTTGTTACAATACCGTAAATATCAGTAGCTCGGATGGATCACAGTTACCGGGTTGCAAATATGTTTTGTATCTCTAATTTACGGAAAGTGGGCTGTAGTTGAGATCTTAGACCCAGCAAACAAATCATGTCTTTTGAGGCAAAATTATTAGGTGAAGTTAAAAAGCGCCTTCGATTTGTTCCCAGATGGTTGTAACTTACAACTTGTAAGGATGATTACTTTAGACTGGGCGTTTTTGGATCATTTTTCCTGACGTGATATCTGTGATTTTTTGTTGAAATTTGAACAGTAAAAATCACAGATATCACGTCAGGAAAAATGATCTAAAAAAGCTTGAGCCTAACGTAATCATCCTTACAATCATCTGGGAACAAATCGAATGCCTTTTTTGACTTCACCTGACAAAAACTTAATTATAAGTTACAACCACCCCAGCGTTTGTAACCCTAATTACCTAGTTGCCACAATGTTTGGGCCATGATTATCTTTCGGCCTTAAACTGTCTGGAAGAGCGAAAGCGGCAGTCTTATGACATGTTGCATTACAATATCCACCGCTCGGAGAAGAAAAGAGCCGCCGAAAAAGTCTCAAAATTTCCCGGCGACTATGCGTAGGAACTACGATCTTCGAGGGCTGAATCAGTCATCCCCTTTTTATTATTTATTTTTTTCTCACTGCCACTTTTTAACAGCTATTTACAACTGACTTCATTCTTAAATATATTCTTGCTCATATGATTAGTGGTTCAGCATGGCTAGTACAATCGAATCCCACTTTTAACCGCCCACAAATTTTTAACAGTTCTTGAGATTAATCTAATCATAAATGAAAATGGGTGTGGGAAGCAAAAATGCGATTCGAAGGTACAAGTCTTGTTGCTACACATGGTATAATTGGTGAGTCTTTGTAAGGCACCGATTTATTTGAGAGAACCGCTAATTGATATGATTTTCTGTTAATTTCGCCTTGTCATATTTCAAACAGTCGTTCTTTCAAAGTTTTCACATTAAGTATATGTTCACTGCCAACGAGTTCACTTCAATAAATCTGCTTTGACCCAACAAGGAAAAATCCAAAAAAAATCTGTTTTAATATTACATGAGAATCTAAAAAAGCTTGTTTTGAGTCATAACTAGAGTTACAGCCAATTTGTAATGTTAGATTTCTGACGAAAAAACTTTTTTCGACGAAACTTATGTTTGACGAACGTAACTACATTTTATTCACGATCCCGAAAATATATTTATATTTTTCGACGGCTCTTTTTTATTATATTGGTAGATAATTTCACAATAATTGTTTGATAGAATAGTTTTATGATTTATTTAAAAAGTTAACAAATATTCTTTTACAGATTTAAAAAAAAATGCCCAATGATGTGCATCTTGCGATCGAGGGTAACCGTGAGTCGTTTATCCAGGAAATCGCCCTTAATGGCCAAGAAACATGGATTCAGCCCTTATCAATGTCGGAGAAATTACAGAGGGCGACGCAAAAAATTGACTTCGAAAGAACGCGAAAAGAGCTCGAGGGAAAGGAGGACCTTGTCGATGAAAAGAAGGCAGACGATCAACTTGAAAATCCATGGGAAAGTGTTCGAAAAAATATTGTCGAAGCCCTGACCGAAGTCAGAGTTCTTCATGATGTTCTCGCCGTTCTGAGGTAATTTTATAG